>MU679385.1:86150-149012 GCA_026770625.1 Nicotiana glauca | reverse complement strand
ACCAATGATACACTATCGAACTTAGGATACAATATTTATACATTGCAAAAAAGATTTTCTCCATTGCGCTAGGTAGGGGTCGAACCTGCGACCGTCAGCTTAGGAAACAGGCGCCCTATCCACTGAGCTACAGGCACTTGTATTGTCATATTCATTCCGTTCGGCTACTATATGCAATATGTTTGGGCCGAAGGGCCATTTTTTGAAAGTGGGTCAAAACATGGGCTATTAAAATTTTGAGGGGCTATAGAGGGTAATTTTCTCTTCATATAATACAATCAGTATGCAGAACAGGAAACTCATTTTTGTTTCTTTTTTTATAAAAAATTATTTAACTGAATTTATGATTATACACCAAAGATAACATGAAACAAAGAAGATTTATTTTGCCCAGTTCTTTTCATTATTCTTTCAACATGAATATTCAAAGCTCAAGAAACTTTGTGAAAATATCATTTAGGCATTTGATTTGTATGTGTCTTGTTCATAACCAGTTATAAGAAATTCTTTAAACTGCCGGTTTATATAACTTAATTTCAAAGTATATTAGTCATGGGACGATTCTTAATTTAAAGAATAGAGCAAAATAAAAAAAAAATCCATGTCTACCCCACTCCATAAGAACCATAATTATCATCCCAAGGATGTTTGTGCATCGATATCCTAAATATCCATTGTCTAATAAATAGAATATATGTCTATTTTTCTTTATCTTTCTAACAGCGGCGAAGCTATGAATAATGTAGCGAATTTTAGTCCAAAAAGTATACACGTAGAGTAAAAAAAAATTACATATATAAACGATAAAATTCATGTACCGAGTTTTTATATTTTTTGAATCATTTTGTTAGAATTTCTGAGTAAGTTTCCCCATTTGCTCTTTTTTTTTTCTTTTTTTTTGCCTATGTCATTCAAACAGCAGAAAAAGAAAAAAACAAATGATAAGCAAACTTTTATGCTTTTATTTTCCTCTTTCTATTTCTTTGCCAACGTATAGATCGATTACTTCTTCATTTCCCCAACTTTCTATATATTCCTTTAGAAAACTGTATCCAAGAAACATGACAACAATAATGTTGTTGGAATAAATGACAATCAACTGCCCCAAATTTGGTCCTACTTAATTTTTACTTTGCAGACATCTTTGAAAAAGTATTACAAAACAATTTATTTATTTTTTCCGAAGTTAACGGACTTGAAAATGATGTATAGCGAATAGATATAAAGTCAGCGTAAGATTGCATTAACAAGTTATTTTCACTTAAGACCAGTACTTAATTCTACAATCAAGGACTACCACACAATAATTATTATTATTTAGAAAGAAAGAAAAAAAACATCCATTTGATTTGGGACATCTTCTAAAATCATTGATGTCCAGGAATTTTTTTTTTATTATTTTTTTTAGATGACACGTTACTAATAACACGTGCTTATTATTATTTGTGTGAAAATTACTATCTGTCTCTATGTGTCCGCCTTTTAATTCCCAGCAGGCCATCCTACAGAGGAAAAAAAGAAAAAGAAGGGAAAAAAAAAACGGAACTCAAACAAAATTCAAAAAATAAAATGATGAAACTGTTAGGACCATAAAAGAGAATTTATCAAAAGAGACACAAATATTTAACGTGGAAGCTAGCAAAGCAAACCTTGAACTAGGGATGTACAGAGGTCAGGTTGGATCGGATTTTATAATTAGTAAACCAAACCAATTGTGTCAGGTTATTAAATCTATAGACCAAATCAAACCAATAAACTCGGGTTTTTCACTCTCGGATTTTCTCGGGTTTTCGGGTTATTCGGATTTTTTCTGGTAAAATCTTCGTAGAACAAAACATATAAAATTGTGCTTAAAATATTTCTTTAATCCTAGTAAGATACAACTATATAAAGTATTTTCCAAAAAAATAATACAAAATATGAAATGTGTCATGGCAGTATCCTAAAATATTCAATAATAAAGACTATAAAATTATGTAATATAAATATTGCTAATTAAAAATTCATAATAAAAATAAACATAATCTAAAAGTACCAAGTCGAGATAAAATAAGTAGACTAATAAGGGTGTATTAATTACATGACTAAACGCTAAAGAAAAAATAAAAATAGGTTATGCATTTTTATCTAAATTATTGCAAAAAAAAAAAAAATATTCAATACATTCTCATTTTTTTTTGGGGAACTATCAGTTTATTCATATAAACTGCAATATTTACAATTCATAACTATACATAGGAATAAAATCACTCTAGCCTACACCATATCTGGACATTGTGCCCCAGAATATGAGTACCTAGCACATTCCTCTACATTTCATCTATCTCTCCTATCATTTTGAAATACACTATATCTCTCGATACCAATCTAATGAACTCATTACTCTAGCTAACTTTGAAGACCTTGTTGCTCTTACGTGCACTTCCTGAATTATCAGCCTCAATATTGTTTTAGCAGGTCTTCTTTCCTTTTGAAATACTGCACAATTCCTCTCATGCCAGCAATAGTAAACAGCTGCTGCAAGTACCATTCGACATACCTCAGCCCTTGCACTTCTTCCCTTAGTCTTCTGCACCATCCACTCAATCACTTCCTGCCAGTTTTTCGAAGGTATTTGGATACCTTGCCACTGCATTAGTCCACCCCATATTCTTCCTGTTTCCTCACATTCAAAAAATAAGTGATCCACTGTTTCATTCTCCTTATTACACAATGGGCAATTAGGTTCAACTTTAATGCCCCATTTCATCAATCTATCTTTGGTTGCTAGTCGTTGTTGGATGACTAGCCTCAATATAAATGTCCATTTTGGTTGGCCTTGATTATTGCACACTAGCCTTCTCCATCTCACCTTTGTACATTTTCCTTGTAGCATTCTGTATATCTTCTTAGTTGAGAATTTCTGCATTTGTCTGATCTCTTCTTCTTCAAATCATGCACTCTCGAAGTACTTCCTTGCTTGAAAGACTTGCTGCATAGCCCATGATGCATTCTTTACATTTGCCTCCCACACAGCTTTCCCTTTTATATAGTAAGTATGTGCCCAATGCACCCATAGCTTCTCTTTCTTTGTACAGATGTTCCATAACAGTTTGCATATTGCTACTTTATTCCATAGTCCAATGTCCATGAAGTTCAGGCCCCCTGCTATTTTTGGTAAGCATAGCCTATTCCATGCTATCAGTGCTTTCCTGGTAGGTTTAGCATTCTCAGTCCACAAAAATCTTCTGCATATAGTCTCTATAAACTGGATCACTTTCTTAGGCAATATAAACACTTGTGCCCAAAAAGTATGTATGGCAAATAGGACACTCTTCACCAGAACTGCTTTCCCTGCATAGGACAAGTATTTTGTTGTCCAACTTTGAATTCTGTGTAATATTTTTTCTATTAGAGGCTCACACTGCATGATAGATAATCTCTTGGTGCTCAGAGGAACCCCAAGATATCTAAATGGAAATTCACCCTTCTTGTATCCAACTGCCTTTATTATTTGTTGTTGGACTCCTTCATTCACCCCTCCAAAGTAGATACAGCTTTTATTTTGGTTAGCTATAAGTCCAGAAGCTGCTGAAAACTGTTGGAACTGTTTATGCAATGCTTGTACTGACTCCACATCTCCCCTGCAAAATAAAAGCAAGTCATCTGCAAACCCCAGTTGTACAAGGTTGAACCTTGCACATCTAGAATGATATTTGAACCTCTTATTCTCCTTTAAGCTCTTCAATAATCTGCTGAGATATTCCATGGCTAAGACAAAGAGGAATGGTGACATTGGGTCCCCTTGTCTAAGCCCTTTCTTGGCCTCAAATGGATCAGTTGGCCTCCCACTTATAAGCACAGCATATGTCACTGTGTTGAGACATACCATAACCCATTTTACAAACTTTTCAGGGAAATTTAGTGCCCTTAATACTTGTTCTATATATGCCCACTCAACAGAATCATAAGCCTTCTGCATATCTACTTTAAGCATGCATCTTGGAGAGATATTCCTCCTACCATACCCTTTCACAAGTTCATGACCCATTAAGATATTATCTGTTATGATTCTCTCAGGCACAAATGCTGCTTGACAGTTGTCCACTAAGTAGTCCATTACTCCTTGCATTCTATTAGTAATAATCTTGGATATGATTTTATACAGAACTGTACAACAAGAGATAGGTCTGTACTCTCTTATATTTGTTGGATTCTGTACCTTTGGAATAAGGGTGATTGTTGTGCAATTAATTGCTTTACACATGTCACTACTATGAAAGAATTCAAGCACTGCATCTGTTATTTCCTCCCCTACAATTTCCCATGTTCTTTTGAAAAAGAAAGTATTGTACCCATCACAACCTGGTGCCTTATTATCATCAATTCCCCATAGAGCCTCTTTTACTTTATTCCTACTAGCTTGGCTAATCAGCTGAAGTTATTGCCTTCTATTTAAGACTTTCCCATTTTGCATTGTTTCGTAGTTGATCATTGGTAACTGTACTGCTGAGCTTCCAAGTAATCCCCTGTAAAACATTAGAATCTTTTCTTCCACCTTCTTTGGATTCTGAATTATATCCCCTCTGCTATCAACTAGTCTGCCAATGTTATTTCTTGTATGTCTATGTTTCAAACAAGCATGGTAGTAAGCAGTATTAGAGTCACCCAGATTTAGCCATTGCACCCTTGATTTCTGTTTCACTATACTCTCCTCCCCTAGTAACCATTTCTCTAGCTCCAGTATTGTCTGCTTCTCCTTCTCTTTATGCATCTCATTCATATCAGGGCTATGCATACTTTGTTGAATGCTTTCCAGCTTCCCTCTTGCCTCTTGTATTCTCCCACCCACACTACCATATTCATCTCTATTCAACTGTTTCAGATTAGCCTTCAATCTCTTCAATTTATACTACAAACCATTCATTTGTTTCCCTTGACTTCTACCCGTCCATCCATTCTTTACTACTTGGTTAAATTCTTCCAAATCTGGCAAACAGTTTATGAACCTAAATGGTCTCCCTCCATCTTGGCTATTACTACCAAATACTATACTTAGTGGACAATGGTCTGAGAAGCCTGGATTCATTACTACCCCCTCCATATTTGGCCATTTTTGCATACATTCAGCATTTGCTAATATTTTGTCTATCCTGTTATGTACATGATTATTAGTCCAGGTGTACTGCCTCCCCACTGTCTTGACTTCTGCCAACTCAGCATCTAGTATAAAATGTTTAAAATCTTTTGTTTCCATCTCCTGTGCAGGACATCCATTATATCTTTCATCACCCCTTAATATTGTGTTAAAATCCCCCATAACCAAGCATGGCTGCCTGATTTTTATTAATTCCTCTGTCAACATCTCCCATAATCTCTTCCTTTCTGGTATAGTATTCCTCCCATATATAGCACAAATGTGAATATGAATTTGCTGCTGTATCATGGTCACATTCCCTAAGATAAACTGGTCATGCTTCTTCTCCATCTTAAACTCTACTTGGTTAGGATCCCATGCTATCCATATCCTTCCCCCAGGAGCCTCCTCATAGTTATCTACCTATCTCTAATTTTGTACAATCTTTTGTTTAACTACTTCAGTCTTCCCTTATTTTACTCTATGTTCTATAATAGCTATCCATACCACCTTATTAGTTTTACAAAAACTTTTCAACTCCTTTTGTTTATACATCTTATTCAGCCCCCTAACATTTCAAGCTACAAAATTCATTATTTCAATAGTAGTTTAGTTATCTCACCTCCCCATTCTGCACCCTTTGATCTGGCCCTATCATCTTGAGCCTTAGATATTTGAACTACCTTCTGTGCAGTATCCACCAGGGCTTTAAAAGCATTACCAATGTCAACTTGCTCCCCTCTTATTGCTTTCGTATGTTTCTTCACTGCTGATCTTCCCTTAACAGTATGCCATTGTGCATCACCCTCTTCTTTGTTCACTTGTATCTGCTCTATCTCTTCTACTTGTTCAAGAAACCTCCCCTGTGCATCAATTTTATCTGTTTTGGGATCCATGACTTTCACTTTCCTCCATTCCTGTCACTGTTTCACTTCTGTTTTAGCCACCATTATGTTATTCCTCATTATCTTTGGTTCCTTGCAGTTATGCCCCAATTGACAACATGTTTGGCAATATTTAGGTCTTCAATCGTATTGGACTCGCTGCTCTAATACCTTTCCTTTTGGGTCCTGTACTTTGATCTTCTCTGGGAGTATTCTCGTAACATCCATCTCCACTAATATTCTGGCATATGAGACTCTATCAGCAATTGTTGCGCATGCATCAGCATAGATTGGTTTCCCCAACCCACTCCCTGTCTTGCTAAGGGCTTGATTACTCCATTGATTAAGCGGCAAATTAGGCAGTTTAATCCACAAAGGTATTTTCCTCAACACCTCTTCATTGAAATTAAAGTCCTCCACCCATGGCTTCATAATAACTAGCCTGCTATTCATCGTATAAGGTCCATTTTCTAGAACTCTTATCTTCTCCTTATTTGTACATAGTAATACCATAAAACACCCATCATTATGGAAAAGCACCTTTGGTTTTTGTATATTCTCCCACTGACTAGCTATAAACCTCTCAATAGCACCAATTGAAGGTACATTCTCCACAACATACAGTATCACTACTCTACTCCACTTTAAATTTTCCTCTATCACATCTTCCTCCATCAGCTGTACTACAATTTCTCCCTCTTTCATAATCGGCGGTATATAAGTGAGATTCATACTTTTTTCAGCAAGTTTATTCTCCTGTAACAATCCCGCCCATGATCTGCTCTTATCTTCCATCGGCTTATTCTGAACTTCTACTTGATTCTCCTTTGCAACAATACTCTGTTGTACTGTTCCATTGGATTTCACAGCCCTTGAACTTGCACTCTCTCCATTAGCTGTTGCACTTCCAGATCTGTTGATTATATTCTCCTTCCTAGCCAATTTTGTGTGCAAACTCACTGGTGTTGCTGATTTTAGTATGTATTCCCCTAGATCTGCCCATTTTTCCTCAGTTTCCTGCTCAGATTCTTCCTCTTGAGCTATCTCATTAAGTTTAGCTTTGCATTTGCCACGTTCTGTTGCTTTGTTCGTCACTATCTTCTTGTCCATTACCGGTGTCCTGATTGCCTATTTCCTCGGTCTTCCTCTTCTCCCATTTTCCGGTAGGCGCAGGTTAGTATTCACCTAACGTACGCTGAGAGAGAAAAAACCTTTTTTCTCTACATTCTCATTCGTAGTATTGAATTGAATGTCTTTTGTTAGCATTAGTATTGATTTGATTTTGGTTTAGGCTTTTGTTAGCATTACTTAATTTACTAATGTTAATGGCTATAAAACTTATTGGAACATTCAAAAGTTCTGAGTGCAACCTTGAAATAATACCTTAAAAGATAAAATTATGAATATTTTTACGAAATATTTATAAATTACATCACAATAAGTATATTTATATATAAAATTTCTATATATTTAATGTCGGGTTGGTTTGGTTTGGTTTGACTTTCTTTAGTTAAAACCAAACCAAACCAATATGGTCGGATTTTTTTTTTCAATACCAAACCAAATCAAACCAAACCATAGTCGGATTTTTTTTATCGGTCGGATTATCGGGTTGGTGCGGTTTGTCGGTTTTCTTTGTACACCCCTACCTTGAACGATAATAAATCAGACAATAAAAGAGAAATTTATCAAAAGAGACACAAACATTTAACATCGCTCGGTCAACTGACCTACATCCACCGCGAAAATGAGCAATTCACTATATAAAAAAAGAATACAAAATATCGAGAGAACAACCTCACAAAGAGGCAAATACAAGTGACACACTAACACTTGTCCCGTAAAGTTTTCCCCCTAAACACGACTCTCAAACCCCATATGGCTACATTGTGGATGTTACTGAATAAGAATTATGGATCTTCAATTCATAGAGCTCCAAACATTTTCCTACAAGAAAATGTATTAGCCAAATATGGAAGAATTATATTTTCCCTCTAGGAAAAGAAAAACTCAATTATGGTAAATATGTTGCCCTTTCCTTTATAAGGTAGGAAAACCAATTATGGTAAAAAAATCTGGACAAACACCTAACAGAAACAAAGAAAGAGAAAAGTGTTTTATAACATGTTCCCTATGTTTAAATTTATGTGGCGTAATTTGATTAGGTTCGAATTCTAATTTAAGAAAAGAAAAGGAAGACTCATAATCTTATAAGTTATAATTATACTTGTGCGTTTATAAAACCATGTTATTAATGGTAAAACAAAATTTTAAACCAAATTTCCGTCGGAAAAATAAAATATCAACCAATTCGAAACTTAGTAGAAATGGCATTACTATAAATAGGAAATTATCGATAAGACTAAAGTTTCACATTGGTGATGAATTTTATTATACTATTGAAAATATGAATTTGGAATAATATTTAGTACTAAACTTTAATATATTTCCCATATATATCTTCTGTTTTATGTTGAAAATATTGAGTTTAATTCAACCATTAGCCAACACAATAGAGAACCACAACTAGCAATTCCTATTCGTAACACTACCAGATAAGTGAGTATATTGACATTAAAATCCATATATTTACTGTTTAAAAATATAAACAAGAATAAAGTGTAAGCATAAGTTTCATTTACAAAATGAAAACAGAAAAATGAACTCGAAAAATAGTACAATAATTTAAGAAGTTACGCGAAAAAAAATAATTTAAGAAGTTTTTATATTACACGCAAACATTTATTTGTCACAATGATATATTTACACACCTGGCATGCACTTTTAAAGACATTTGCAACTTGCAATAGCAATTATAAGAGTTATTCTTAGTAATACTTAATAAGTTTTTGAGGGAGTTATTTCGGAATAATTTAGAAATTTTGGCATTTGATTTTGACTATTTGCCACATATTTTAATACCAAACTGGAAAAAAAGAAGAGGAAGTTTCCAAAAAATAATTGTAAGTTTGATTCTGGTCCTTTCACATTAAAGTGGAAAAATAAATTACTCCCTCGTTTCAATTTAGATGAGATAATTTGAGGCCTAAATTGTTCTTAGACTCCGGCAATGTGAAACTATTTCGAAAATATCGACATTACAATAGGAGAAAGACAATATTTTAGTTTTTGTTTTTATCAAGAATCAAAAGCACACTGTATAAAAAGACTTTAGTCTAGTGGTACGAGTCGGAATTGGACCCAGCAATTTAATGTAATGGGGGCACAATATTCTATTCGATGAGTGCCCTTAAAGGCTTTTAGCGTTAAGGGTGTCAAATAGTTTAAACATTTTTCGAGTTATATACATATAGATATACAAGATTTTTGTTGAATTTTATGGAAACGAGTGACCCCTCAACATCACCTATGCGTCTGTCTCTGGTAACAGCACAACACATAATATGTTAGTTAGTACATATTAGGAGTTTATACATTTTTTTTTTGGTAATTAAACTTTTGTATTACCAGGGAAAATATTTACAAGTAAATCAAACCCTTACAAGATAACCTATTTTCCTATACTTCACCCCCTCCCCGTGTCATGTTATTTACACATGTATCCAACTATTACACCGGATACCAATCTAGTCTATGTAGTATTTCCTCTATATGCTTGCTACTTCGACAATATAACTCTTGAATGATCTTCTTACATACTGCTTCCCATCCTTTCACCTTTGCTTGAAAAATTCGAATGTTCCTTTCTTGCAATACATGATATACTGTTGCTGTTGTTTCTATTTTGTATAACTCTGCAGCAGCTGTTTTCCTTTTAGTCTTCTTCTCAGCCCATCGTAGTTCCTCATCCCAGCCAGCTATTGGTCTTTTGATGCCTTGCCATGCTAACAGTGTGCTCTACAATGCTTTTGCATATGAACATTCAAAGAACAAGTGATGTATAGTTTCATTGGCTTGCTTGCACATGACACATTCCTGATCCACCTGCATTCCCCAGTTTTGTAGCCTATCCCTTGTATATAACTTCCCATGGGCTGCCATAGTTAGCATAAACGTCTACCTAGGGCTTCCGGTGTTATGGCAAACTACCCTTCTCCAACTAACTTTCTCAAATCTTCCACGCAACATGTGGTATATGTTTTTAATCGAACAGTTCTGCAGATTCATGATATCTTCATAGTTGAACCATGCCTCCATAAATGTCTTCTTTGCTTTCATGATCTTATTCACCATCCAAGATGCTTGTTTCAGTTGGGCATCCCATATGTGCCTGCCTTTGATGTAACAGCTATGCATCCACTGAATCCACAACTTTTTCTTTTCTTTGCATAAGTTCCATAATTGTTTACAAATAGCAGCCTTGTTCCAAATAGCTATATTCATAATGTTGAACCCTCATGTAGACTTGGGTAGACAAACTTTCTCCCATGCCAATAGAGCCTTCTTAGATACACTCCCTTCTCCTGTCCATAAAAAACTGCTACACATGGCTTCAATTAACTTTGTGATCTTTTTAGGCAACACAAAGATTTGTGCCCAGTAGGTCTGTATAGAGAACAACACACTCTTTATCAGTTGGACTCTGCCAATATAAGACAGAAATTTGGCAGTCCATGAATCTATTCTACCTATTATCTTGTCAATTAAGCGCTGCCATTGTACAATGGATATTCTTTTTGAGCTTAATGGGGCACCTAGGTACCTTACTGGCAACTCTCCCTTCCGTATTCCTAGAAATTCTAGGATTCCCTCTCGATCAGCTTGTGATACTCCTCCAAAGAAAATAGAGCTCTTGTGTTTATTGATCACCAGGCCAGAAGCTTTTGAAAATTCCATGAAGCATTGGAACAAAAGCTTAACTGATCCTATATCACCCCTGCAAAACAGTAAAAGATCGTCAGCAAACCCAAGTTGCAAGATTTTCATCTTTGCACACTTAGGATGGTAGTTGAAATCTGGGATCTGGTTCAATGTCTTAAGACTTCTTGTTAAGTACTCCATTGCCAGCACAAATAAAAATGGAGACATTGGGTCTCCTTGCCTCAACACCTTCTTGGCATCAAAAGGCTTTGTCAAATTTCCATTTATCATAACTGTATAGGTAACAGTTTCCATGTAAGCCATGATCCATCTCACAAATTTGCCTGGGAAAGCCAAAGCATTCAGCACCTGTTCCATGAAAGGCCATTCAATGGAATCATAAGCTTTCTGCATATCCAATTTCATCATACATCTAGGTGATACTCCTCTCCTTCCATAGCCTTTCACTAGTTCATGGCTTAGGATTATGTTATCAGTAATCACTCTTCCAGGCACAAATGCTGACTGTGTGTTATCAACTAAAGCATCCATAACATTCTGCAATCTCTTTGTTAGCACCTTGGAGATCACTTTGTACAGAACTGTGCAGCATGAGATAAGTCTGTATTCTTTAACACTCACAGGGTTTTTGACTTTGGGGATTAAAGTTATTGCTGCGCAGTTGATAGGTCTGTGCATATATGTAGTTTCAAAGAACTCCATCACAACCGTTGTTATATCCTCACCTACAACTTGCCAAACCTTCTTAAAAAATACAGCATTAAGCCCATCATACCCAGGCACTTTAAGCTCACTAATGTCCTTCATGGCTTTCCATACTTCCTCTTTGGAGACTGGTTCTATTAGCTGAACCTGTTGATCTCTATTTAATGTTGCACCTAACTTCATGACATTTGGATTGATAGCTGGAATGCTTTCAGCTCTTGGTCCAAGTAATTTTTTATAGTAGCCTAGTATTTCTGCTTCTATATCATCCTCCATTATAAGATGAGCTCCCACCTCATTTGTTAAGCTTTGGATTCCATTCAAGTGAATCCTGTTCTTCATTTGTGCAAAGAAATAGGCTGAGTTAGAATCTCCCAATTTCGACCATTATACTCTTGACTTTTGTTTGTATATGCTTTCTTCTATCTTTTCCCATTTTTCTAACTCACACTTCAACTCTTTTTCTTTTTCAACCAACTCCATATTCTGCAGTTTTGAGCTCATTTCCTCTTGTACTTCCTGCAACTCCCTCCTTATCTCTTTTATATTTTCATCAACCCCTTTGTAATGCTGTGTATTTAGAGTTTTAATTGCCTTCTTTACACATTTAAGATTGTTCCATACTGTCTACATTCTTCCATTTGTGCTCATGTCCTTCCAAGCTGCTTCAATGTGCTGCATGAATTAAGGGTAGTCAGCAAGGCAGTTAAAAAAACTTGAATGGCCTGTTCTTCTTTCCTTGTGCCTGACAGATCTCTAGCTTTAGTGGTGAGTGATCCGATACCATTGGTTCCAGCACCTGCACTTTCACATTTGGCATTGTCGCCATGCAAGTTACATTTACAAGTCCCCTATCAATTCTGTTGTAGGTATGGTTATTAGTCCATATATAGTTTCTTCCCACATATTGCAACTCATTCATCCCTGTGTCCCTCATATACTCCTTAAGGTCTTTTGTTTCCATTTCTTGTACCTATGTACCACACAGTCTATCTTGTGGATGTAATACAGCATTATAGTCTCCCATGGCTAGCCAAGGTCCATGTTGAATGTTGTGGATTTGCCTCATCTTACACCATAACTTCTTCTTGTCGTTAATAGTATGTAACCTATATATTGCTGAGAATCCAAACATGATTGCTTTTGAAATAACTCTGACTTGACCATGTATCAATTGCTCCTCTATTTCCACTGGCTCAAATGTATATATCCTGGGGTCCCAAATGATCAAAATTCTACTTTTATGATTTGCACTAGCATTAGAAATCCATTTCCAACTAGGTACTATCTTCTTGATCACTGCATTTTCTTTGTGCTCTTTTACTCTATGCTCTACTAATCTTATCATTGCTTTATTGTTCCCTTTTATAAACTCCTTTATCTCATTTTTCTTATACGTCTTATTCAATTCCCTAACATTCTAGGTTACCACACTCATACAGGTATAAAATTGTGACGACCCGACCCATCGTCTCATATGTTACTGTCCCATTTTTTCCCATTTATTGCTTCTTCATATTTCCATTATCAGTATGTGGTGTGTGAGAGTTGATTTGGAATGGTTTTGATAAGAAATGAGGCACTTAGTCTCTTTAAGGAAGGCTTACATTGGGAAAAGTCAACCGGATGTTGACTTGTGAGTTAGAGGGCTCAGAATTTATTTCTGATAATTTGGTTAGCTTTGGAGGATGATTTGTGACTTAGGAGCGTGATCGAAATTTAATTTGGAGGTCCGGTGTAGAATTAGGCTCGAATTGGTGAAGTTAGTGTTTGGCGATTTCCGGTTGATAGGTGAGATTTTGATCCGAGGGTCAGAATGGGATTCCAAGAGTTGTTGTAGCTTCGTTGGGTGATTTTGGATATGTGTGCAAATTTTTGGGTCATTCAAACGTCGTTTGGTTGGGTTTTTGATCGAATGCGCATTTCGAAAGTTTTTAAGAAACTTAGGCTTTGATTTGATGAAATTTGAGCATTTTGATGTTAACGATGGTGTTTTGATGGTTCGAGTAAGTTTGAATAAGGTAATAGAACATGTATGTGCTTTTGGTTGAGGTCCCGGGGGCCTCGGGGTGATTTCGGATGGCTAACGGGATGAAATTTGGAGTTTAAGGATTTGCTGAAGGATCTGATATCTGGTATTTCCGCTTCTGCGGAAATGGACTGCAGAAGCGATTATGGTATGGGCTGAGAAGGTCCGCGGAAGTGGAGCTTGGTCCGCATTAGCGGGTCCGCAGGAGCGGAAATCGAGTCGCAGAAGAGGTTCTAGTGGGGGCTTGACCTTTCCGCAGAAGCAGACAAGAGCCTGCATAAGCGGTCTCGCAGAAGCGAATGAGGCGCAGAAGCAGAAGGGCGGTCCATGGCAGGCTCCGCAGAAGCGGACGTGGGGACTGCAAGGGCGGTTCCGCTGGTGCGTTATCTGGACTGCAGAAGCGGTCGTGGCACTTAAGTGACTTCTGCAGAAGCGGGATAATTGCCGCAAAAGCGGTAATCGCAGAAGCGGTTTTGGTGCCGCAGAAGCAAAAAGGCCTGGCCAGAACAATATTAAGTCCCCTTCACGAATTTTGAAGGAGAAAACATTTGTAGCTTCGGACTTGAGCGATTTTGAAGAGGGTCTCGAGAGTTTTCATCAGGTATGGATTCTTGGTCTTAGATTATGTTATTATGGTCTAAAAACGTGGATTAACACTGAAAATCCAAGGGAATTAAGCTTAAAAATGGAGGTTAGGGCTTGAAATTTGAAAGAGTTTAAACTAATGATTTGAGGGGTCAAATGGACTTCGATTTTTGTGAATTTGGTATATATGGACTCGTGGAGAGATAAGGATCGTATTGATGTAAAATTTTCTGGATTTCGAGACGTGGGCCCGGGGCTCGAGTTTTGGTAATTTCGGGAATTGTGCCCGAATTTAATTATTTTCGATTGGGTATTGTTCCCTTAGCATATTGTGATGTATTTGCTCTGATTTGGGCAGATTCATCGCACGAGGAGGCCAATTCGAGAGGCAAGGGCATAGCGAGCTAGACTTTTGGCCGTCTTGAGGTGAGTAATGATTTTAAATGATGTCCTGAGGGTTTGAAACCCCGGATTGCATAATATACTGCTATGTTGAGATGAGACACGCATTGTATGACGAGTGCGGGGTCATTTACTGTTGGGGATTGTGACTTGGTCCATCCCGGTTGATATTTTACCACGTATTTGATAAAGACTTATTTTTCACCATAATTTCGACTTATTGCCGTACTTGGGTTTCGTGCCAATTATTTGAAATCCTTTTTGAATTTCCATCAGTATTTTTCCTCACTAATTGAAATATTATTTGAACTCAGTCCAATTGAATTATACTATTTCATGAACTCAGTTACATTTATACTCAACTTGAGATTTAAATGATATTTATAATGTTGTTTGAGCTGAGCACCATTGTTTTACTGATGCCCAAGGGGCTTATGATTATTTTCTGGACTGATTGAGGCCGAGGGCCATATGTGAGGATATGTTGAGCGATATGAGGAGGCTTCCAGGCCTTGAGTGTTATGTAAGGAGGCTTTCAGGCCTCGAGTGTGATGTGTGAAGGCTTTAAGGCCTTATGATATTGCGTCTGGGCTGTAGGAGCCCCTCCGGAGTCTGTACACACCCCCAGTGAGCGCAGAGTACCCAGGTGAGTTGGGAGTGGGCCCGAGAGGCCGATGTTGTGTTTTGTGAGTTGGGAGTGGGCCCGAGAGGCCGATGTTGTATTTGGGTGAGTTGGGAGGGAGCCCGTGGGGCTGATACTGTGCTGAGAGTTTGTTATGGAGCCCGGGGGGCAAGTTTCTGATTATTCCTTACTTGTTGAAATTAATTGTCTTCATTGTTTTAAAAGAGATTTATCCGATACTCCACGGTGTATTGTATAATTAATTTTACTGCTTGAGATAGCGTTAATTGTGCCTTTATGAGATTTCATGCTTTCAGTCATTATTTATTCTCATTACTCACTGAGTTGGAGTACTCACTTTACTCCCTGCACCTCGTGTGCAGATGCAGGTATTGATCACCCGATAACGGGATATTAGCTGATTGAAGGTATTACTATTGTAGCTGAGCAAGGTGACCGCCTGCGTTCGCGGCACCGGACATTGTCTTTAGAATTTCAAAATTTAATTTTGTATATTATTGGCCATGTAGTTGTGTGCAGGTTTTCTTTAGATTACTCGTGACTTGTGACACCCCGGTCGGGTTATGTTGGGCTGTAAACACTGGTTATTATTATTGTCGTTAAGCTGTATTTATTTATTCATTTATATTTAATAATCGTTAAGGAGACAATTTGAGTTAGTTGGTTGGCCTTGTCTTCACGAGAGGCGCCATCACGACCGGGTTAGGAAATTGGGTCGTGACAAAAATAGGGGTGGTGATACAACTCCTGCACCTCTGAACTCCTCAACTGCATTCTACTTGTACCTGGTTCATCATGTGCTTGATTCTTTGCCAGACTTTGGAATCCATTGCTTCCAAATAGCTCCTGCTCCTCAACTTGTTTAGCCTTAGCTGCCCTAGCTGTTGATTTTCCTAGGATAGTTATCTACCCCTTTTTCCTTTTCCTGTGCATCATTGCTTGTTGTTTCTGGTTCAGCCTGTTGAGTACTCACTGCTACTTTCTATTGTTCATCAACCTTCTTCTCCCTACCATCTTGTATGTCAGTTCTAAGCCACACTTGCTTATTTTTTGTTATCTTCCTCTGCTGCACCACCCTTTGAGACTGTGCTATTTTAGTCTCAGCACAATCATGTCCTATTTTTAGACATTTTGTGCAATATTTTGGCTCCCAGTCATAAGTGACTTCCTGCTGAATTAGCCTCCCCTTATGGTCCAGTAGTTTCACATACCTAGGTAATGGTTTCGTAATATCCATTTCAATCAGCATACGTGCATATTAGATCCTAATAGAACCAGTAGTGCATTCATCTGCATACACTGGATTTTCCAATGTACTGCCTATCTTACTTAGAGCCTTCATAGCCCAACAGTTTAGGAGTTTATACATTATTACAAACAAAGTTTGATATTTATGTGGATAAAAATAGAGAAACAAACCCAATATATAACAAGTTTCGAACCATGTGTAGCCCTTAGAAACTTTTATTACAAATATAAAGAAAAAAGAATTAGAAGCATAGTTTGACTACTAACGACGAAAGTTCAAAGAAATTTAGTTGTGAGTCCACTAAAAATCTTGACCCACTGAGACATTTTAATACAATAATAGCCATACTAATTGCGTGGAGGAATTGCTCACAAAGGATTGCGACAAATATAAGCAACAATAATAATATTCTAAGCTACACAAAATTGTCGTCAACAGATGTTACATTAAAACTATATTTTATGTTCCACGAGTCCCCTAAATTTCTTTCATCAAATAATCTTGAGAAGACCAGACAAACCAACAAGTAGGAAAGAACCAAAAATTATATTGTTATGTCTAAATGTTAATTCAAGTCTTAAAAGCATGAACTCGTTGGGTTTCAACAATTTTAGGATCCGTTTGGCTATAGATTTTATCAAAATAAATTTAGATTTTATTTGGCAAACACATATTTGGCCATAGATTTTGACTTATATTTTGGCAAAATTTCAAATCCCAAAATCAGCTCAATAGCTAGTTTTGGGCCAAAATATTTACCAACATTAATAATATACATATTTTTCCAAAATAAATTTAAAAAATATATTTTGAAAATATATGTTCAAATACATTTTCATCTTCAAACATATCTTAACCCGAATCAAATTTTTCAAAACAAATTTGAGAATCTATAAAAAAAGATCATTAGTAGTATATTTTGTCTACCCATACCTCAACTAATCATTATGTCCCACTGAATAACTCAGGCTATCAAAATTCATGCAAATGAGAAAAAATCATCGGTTTATTTTGATTCTATTGAGATTTGCACCCAGATTTCGCAGGTAGCTCCTTTTTTCTTAACCGTAGTGTCGGGCCAGCTTGCACATACCTTTACTAATTTTGTGGGATCCTGCCACTTTCACCAACAACAAGTATTAGGTAACTTTATTCATCAATGCTTGGATAGATGAGAAGAAATCACCTAGTATTTTTTGCTTTTGCTGGGATTTGAACCTAAGACCTCATAGTTTTCACCCGCTACGACCACTAACGAGTAGCTCTTAGCCAAGGCAACATACATCCTAAACCTCTATGTCATGCTTATTTACCAACTCACTCCCCCTCATTAATCAATCAGAAAATGTTCCACAATCTTGATTTAAACTAATTTAGATTTTGTACCCCATTAATTTATGGCGAAATAATCCCTATAACCAAAAACCAACAAACACATTAATCTCACGTCCAAATTAGCTACCAACCATGCTCAATATGTCCAACTAAAATTTAAGGTTAGGAGCAGTATTTCAGGACCAAGTGGCCTTTGGTTATAGAGAAACTTTGGAATGAAATACAGGCTGGTATATTTCAGCTTTAAAACTGAAAAAAATTCGCTAAATAGATAACATCTCTCATCTACCTTTAGTTGTTGATATCATTTGCTTGGCAAAGCAACCAAAAAAGTACACTAACATCCTATCAAAGAAATATTGGCCCAGCAACCCATGAGACTTATCATCAATACTACTGGCAAATCACAAGAAAAATGGATTTTCAAATCAGTAAAAACACTTTGCTACTTCCCGCTACAGGAAAGGCGACTTAGCGCAACTAATAAAATTGTTTTCATGTAACCTGGCCCTTCCACGGACCCTTGTGATCCGCAGAAAATTAGTGCACCGGTATGCTTTTTTACCTTCCTATGCTACTTCCTACTATAGAAGGGAAATCTTATCAGGCCCTTCCCCGAACCCTTGTGGTCGGATTATTTTCACTGAAATACTATTTTTTACATCCTACTATAAGAAAGCAAATAATGGTGTTCAAGATATGAACTCACTTCCATTAGTCAGGATGCAGTTTAGTATATAAAGAGCACATGACAACACAACAATATAATCAAGATCTCTCTTTAATCAAAAGTCTAGGATTTACGGATGATTTGCAGTTAAGTGTATAATAAAGAGCACATGACAACACAACAATATAATCAAGATCTGTAATTTTTAAGCCATAAATTAAAATTTTTAACTTGTGACTTTTGGCTTATTTTTGTCATTTTAGCTTAACATAAGTGCTTAAAAATACCTTTTTACTTTATCTAAACACTACAAAATGACTTAAAAATTATTTTGCTTTAAAAAACACTTAAACCAAGCCAATCCAAACGGATTCTACAACACAAACCACATTACGAATATCAAACTAATTCAAAACAAGAGAGACAATAGATCAACAGTCTGAGACTTAAACCAACATTACGATTCAATAGACCTTTGGACTGCTCTAGTAGCAAGGGAAAAACCCAAAGGAACAACCATCTCAATTTCCTTCTAACACAAAATGCAGATAGCTCAAGACTCAAAATCTCTCTTAAACAGAATGTAAACAATACTCAACTCACTCGAAAGCAATAAAACCACGGTCTCAAGAACCAAACTTAACGATTCTTAAGACATAAAAACTCTCTACTAAAGTAGATTAACTAATATTAATACTAAAATTATAAGACAAAACTTCTATTAGCTGCAAAATTATGGGCATAGTGCAATATTGAGGGGTGTTGTTGTTGTTCCATTCATCAAAGGAGCTGCAGTTGCATCATCCATCCAAGCACAAGATTCATTATATCCATCAAAATCAAAGTCGAAATCGAAATCAGGCAAACCAGTAGGCAATTGCTCATCACCTTCAAGTCCATATATCGGCAAATCCTCGAAATCATTCACCACAAAATCATCAAGATTCTGACCAAAATCATCACTGCCAGCAAAGAACAAGTCCATCTCCATATCAAACTCAATTCCTGCTCCAATCTCAGCCAATGATAAACTATCCTCCATCAACTCCAGCTCATCTTTCGCCTTCTCATTGTGGCGTTTGATGTCATTGACTTCAGAGGTGGAAGTCAACGAGTCTATTTCGAGTACTGATGCCGGGGATGTGTGTGAAGTGTGAGAGACCAAACTCTCAGCTGAATTCTCCTCATTGTTTGAATTCTTTTCAGACACATTACTACTATTGTTATTATTGTTCTTAGCCATGGAATCGAACTCGAGACGTTTCGTTTCGTAAGCTAAAGAAGCTTCTTCAGCAGTATTATAAGTACCAAGCCAAACCCGTCTACCTTTAAACGGGTCACGAATTTCAGCAGCCCATTTTCCCCATTTCCTTTGACGTACACCTCTGTATTTCCCTGGACTTAACCTCTGTTGATTCGAGCTCAGGGTTTTAGCTAAAACCCTTTTATTTTTCGGGTTTTTTTCACCATTGTTACTATCTTGGCAAGAACTTTCGGTAGTTTCAACAGGAATTTTGACTTTGACTTTTTTGGAACTAATATTACCAATAGGTAAATTAATTTCCCTAACAAAACGCTTGAGCTTAGGCTTGATATCATTGACTCGTTCATCATCTGATGAATCAGTTGCATACGGATCGTTACAAACGATCCGAATTTTTCTCATGGGTTGACCCGGTTCAACTCTGTTTTTCGATTTTTGAGGTTGTTTCTGAGGCTCAAACATTTTCAAAACCCCTCAAAATACGCCCAGAAAATTGGTTTTGGTTCTATCAGGAAAAAAAAAACAAAAATGAAGAGATTAAATCGTCAAAACTGCAAAAATAAACAGGAAAATTTTCTGGGGTATCAAGTAAGAGGTTGTCTCAAGAGCAAAATAGGATGTAAAAATCGGTTTATATGAAATCCACCAAAACACACAACACCAGAACAAGTCCTGAAAAACCAACAAAAAAACCCATATCAGATCAGCAAAATAAAAAACAAAAATCCAAAAAAAAAGGACCAAAAAAGTAATTAGTCTAAAACCACTAGGGTTTAAGGATAAGAAAATATTACCTTTTGGGCCTCAAACGCATCGAAATATTTGTCGAAAACAGAGAAACCTTCTGCTGAGGAAAACAGCAGAGGATTTGTTGCATACACAGAACAAAAATCACTGAAAATCTTGCCGACATAAAATCAATCTCCCCTTCCTTTACAGAAATAGCCTCTTTTCTTCCTTCAGTTCTACAACCCCAGAAATTAATTAAAAGCCAGCCAAAAAAAGGAAGAAAAAATATATGATCAGTTACTCCTATTTATAGGTAAATAAGAATAAATCTCTCTATACCAAAAATCAAAGTAATAAGATTAGGAATCTATGGCTAAAAAATTTCCCCACCCCTCAGTATCTGACAAAAGGTAAATTTCGTTACCCTCCTTTGCCTTTTGTACTATACTATCACTACAATACTATATGGGTGTGTTTTTTAGTGTGTGTGTGTGTGTGTAAATTTACTAGGTGCGATTTGTGTGTGTATATAGAGAAAAAACCAAAAGTGACCAAGACTTTAACAAGTCTGAAAAAATTCGCAAATCTCAATACAAAAACCAATTTAAAAAGAAAAAATTTTAACATTAAACAATTAGAAATAGTCTGAATATGTGTGTACGTACCTGTTTTTCTGGTCTTTCACGTCCTTTTCTTCTCTGCTTTTTTACTCTGCTACACTGTTGTAATTGTTTTTCTCTTTCACTTTTTCCCAAGTGGTCAAAATTTGCATTAAATAGAGAGGAGTTTAAGTAAGTGTAGTGGGTGAAAAAAAACAGAAAAAAGTGTGTGTAAAATGTGTGAAAGTTATTCTTGGTAAAAAATTTAATGACTGTGTTTTTGTATGTATCTATGGGATGTTAATGTATATGAGCTGGCATGTCATGCATGTCATGATATGCATGAAAATTCACAATTAGCTGACTGTCTCTGCCACGCGCGTGTAGATATCGTGTGATCATTCACCAATCTAGGTGGCTAAAGGATAGTTTGGCAGAAGGTATTAGAAAATATAATACAAACATTAACTTTGTGCATTACTAATATCTTGTTTGGTATATATTTACAATTTGTGTATAACTAATCATACTTGGCATTATCCTATGCATAAGTAATGCATAGAAAACTATGGCATTAGTAATACCAAGACTTTAATGCATTCATTAGCATGGTTAAAGAAAAAATTATTCTTAAAGTCCCATAAAGCTAGAGAGTATGGAGGGTCATTTTTGTTAGCAACTATTTTTCTTAAAAATTATGACATGCACTATAATTTTAATACATCACACCAAACAATAGCTTGCATAACTAATGCTTGCATAACTAATACATGAATTGCTAATACACCTTATTCCGTATTATTCTTATACACCCTACCAAACGATCCCTAAATGTGCAAAAATAACATCAGGTAACTATTCTAAAGGGTCGGTATTTACTCTCTTCGATCCATTTTAATTGATTTTTTTGATAATAAAAATAATCATATTAACCTTAATTTGTCCGTTGTAAATATAACAAATACTTCTAATTTTTCTGTACCGAAGGCAACTTTAGAAAGAAAAAAAAGTGAACTCCTTATTGATATTTAAGTAAATTTAATTTTGTATAACCTAAAAAGATCAAAAAATTAATTAAAATGGATCGGATAAAGTAGTAATTAGCTAATATATCTTGAATTTTATTTTTTAGTTTATCTTTTCAGAACGAATATATCCTCAATTATCCTAAAATTAAGATATTTTATTTAATTTTTAAAATAAAATAATTAAATGAATACTAATTAATCCCTAAATAACAGCCATAAAATAGCTTGTGTTACTATCCCCGCTAAATGTGTTATGGAATGGATTATATAGGTGCGTGTGTTTCACGTAGCGAGATGGAGCGTGAATGCAGAGTGATGGCGTTAGAGTTTATGTAGTGGGGGTTAGGAGAGTAATGCTGCGAATCCGGGGCGAGGGCCGTTTCAGATTATTAAGAGGAGTACAGCTATATTTTCATTGGACGAAATTGGGACTGTTAAGGTTTTGTAATTACGAGGATACCACTGACAAGGTACTTGGTTCCCAAAGGTACCGCCTTAAAAAAGAAACAAGTTTTTTTTAAAGGAATTTGGTTGTACTTTCTGCTTTGGCTTTTGGTTTTCTTCTTTATTTAGGACTAGATTTTATTTTACTTTATTTTTTCCCTTTTAGGTTTTGTTTTATTATTATATTCATGATGATTTTGTTCTTCATTTGGTACAGATTTTCTATACTTTAGAGCCAGTCCCTATATTCATTGAATATTTTTTGGTCAAACATAGAAATATGCCATCCCTATGTTCAAAATTTATTTAATCTTTTGAGATGTCTACGATTTGTAGAAATTTATTACTCCTTCTTTCTAGTTTACATCAAAAAGTTCTTTTTTAGAGTAGTATAATTAAAAAAGAATTTTTAGTTTTTATATTTGAAATAATATAACTTATAAACAATTTTATATTTGATGAAAAGTTAATATAATCATGCAAAGGAGGTAACGATATTCCTAAATAATAATTTCAAAAGTCTTACAACTACACCAATATATTTTTTTACGTTTAAAAGCCAAGTTTCAAAAGCTTTATTTAAAAAAATTAATGAGTCAAAATAATTAAGGCGGATGTGGTATCAGTTTTGTCTTCAGGTAATGTTAAAATAAACTGTAAGATGCAGACAAAAAAGTTTAGGGCGGTGATTGATGAAGTAATTAATTAGATGTGTTTGGGACGTAGTTGTGACCTTTTCCAAACTCTATTACTCCTTGAATATATTGGTCAATTAACTAAGAGCCTGTTTGGCAGGTCAAAAGCTTTTCTTTTTTTGTTAAAAAAGAATTTTTTTAAAATTTATTGTGTTTGGCCAAAATAAATGTCACCATTCGAATTTTTCACCTTCGGGAGTCGTGATGCCGCCTCCTCGTAGAAATTAGGCAAGCCAAATTTAATTACTTTTTCATTAATAGCATAATTTCTTTTAACAATTATCGGCAATAATACAAACGCAACGAAATTAAATAATAAGCGGAAGTCTCAATATTATAGAAAACTAAATAAGAATACGGAAAATCTCAACAAAAGCCTCTACCCAAGATTAGTGTCACAGTTTCACAAACGGTCTAAGAATACTACACATAAAGGCCTAAAAGAAATAAACTCGACATTGTCTCCAGAAATACATGAAAGAAACAGGAATATATATGAAAGGAGATGTCAGGGCCTGCGAACGCCTGAAAGGCTACCTCGAGTCTCGCTGGACTGAAAGCATGCTCCGCACTACTGTTGTTGTTGTTGTCCGAAGCCTGGATCTGTGCAAAATAGCACACAATGTAGTATCAGCACAAACGACCCCATGTGCTGTTAAGTGCCTAGCCTAACCCCGGCGAAGTAATGACGAGGCTAGGACCAGACCACCAAATAAACATGTGCAGAGATATATACAAGTACAATGGAGACATAGCAAGAAAATAACAATTTAAGCTGGGGAATGGAGCATGCTTCAGGGGCAACGGTTAGGAATAGAATTTCATGAATAAGAAAGCATACATCTACAATTTAACTTCTAGCAGTAAATGAAGAGATAAGGCAACTTTCATATTCAACTCATCTTGTTGCAGGCGTGCAACCCGATACCCTTTCTCAATATCTCGTAGTAGGCATATCACTCGCTCCCATTTCATTAAATCAACCGTTCTTCCAAAAGAAAATTTACTCTAACAAACGCAACAATTAATACGAGTTCCTAAGACAACAAGTACACAAAATGTATGATTCACTAAAAAAAAAAAATAATGACAAATAACAATTAATCATGGATTATGAGGGGGCAATTATGCAGTTTAGTAATTAATATGTCGAATGTCGCGTAGCAATTAAGTCACATAAACACGTAGCAATTAAGGCATAAATTCAAGACATAATGTTGCGCAACAACATCTTGTTTCAATAATAACAAGTAACACGATAAAGGGAAATGTCAACATAAAGGATCACAGAAGTAGTGGAATAAGACATTTAATGCACTTGAACTGATAATTACAAGAAATCATAGCAAACTGCAATTAGTGCACGGCATCACCATTCGTGATTTTACTCTCGTACTCACCATGCAATAACATGTGCACGGCATCACCCTTCATGCTTTTACTCTTATCCTCACTTGTATCAATAGAATCGGCATGGAATGGTACATCGTGCGGCACGGCATCACCCTTCGTGCATTACTCTCTTTTCCTCACAATACGCAAACAGTGCACGACATCACCCTTTGTACTTTACACTCTCTTTCCTCACATATAATCAATAGAATTGGCACAGAATGGTACATCGTGCGGCATGACATCACCCTTTGTGCTTTAACACTCTTTTCGCATAATAAGTGAACATTGCACGGCATCACCCTTCGTGCTTTACACTATTTTCCTCACAATAAACAAACAATGCACGACATCACCATTCGAGCTTTAACACTCTTCCTTACCCAAACAACAATCACAAACAAGGGCAAGGGAATAAATAAACAATAACAGAAATCCCGGCAAGGGAACACAAACAAGCAATTAAAAACCCGGCAAGGGTACAACATCAATAATGTCAACGTCCCGGCAAGGAAAAAATATTCAATAATCAACAACATCCCGGCAAGGAAACAAATTATTAACTATTTACCTCTCGTTCACTTTCAACTCATAGTTCACATTATCACTCAAGCCAATGTTCCAAAAGTTTACTTGTCTCATATACCTTCACAATTGTATTTCAACTCAAGTCAATGCTCCACGAATTTCAAAGGTCATAATTTCTTTTACAAGATCTTTACAACACATAGAAGCCATCAATTAAGTATGGAAGATATAATAAAATCCCAACTTTTCGCAATTAAGGACTCACGGTCATGTTAGAAACAAATGTATAGTTACTTGTCATCATGCCTATACATCGTACTCGACACTTAGCAAGTAACAAATAAGACTCAACTCCTATTCTCTCAAGCTAGGGTTAAAGCAAGCACTTACCTCGATACTTTGAACTCAACTCAAGCCTCAACTATAGCTTTACCCCGTGATTTCACCTCCAATCCACTCGGATCTAACCACAAATTACTCAATTACTTTAATAAACACTAAATGAATCAATTTGAATGCATAAAAATAAATTTCCCATTTTTTTTCCAAAAATTCCAAAATCGCCCCTGGCCCACGTGGTCAAAACCCAAGGTTCGAACCAAAACTCAATTACCCATTTCCCCACAAACTCAAATATGTGATTTGTTTTGAAATCGGACCTCAAATTGAAGTCTAAATCCCCAATTTTAAAAAAACCTAGGTTCTACCAAAAACCTCCAATTTTACCAATGAAAATCTTTGATTTTAAGTTGAAAACATGTTAAATAATAATGATTGAAATAAATGAGTAAAAATTAACTTACAATTGATTTGGAGAAGAAAGATTTCTTGGAAAACTGCCTATGGGTGTTTGAGTTTGAGAAAATATGAAAGATGAAGCTCAAAATCGGTTAAGTATAAATATGCTGGGCTGCGGATATGGAAAATGCGAAACTGGGTTCGCAAGGGAAATGCGACATTTTTGTTTGCATTTACGAACTCATGCCTATTGGGGGACCTTCGCATTTGCGAATAAGGTCTCGCATTTGCGTACCCTTGACCTTCGCATTTGCGAGGAGTGGTTTCGCATTTGCGAACATTGGCATGCCTGGGCTGGTTTCACATTTGCGAACCAACCTTCGCATTTGTAAATGCTGGCTTCGCAAATGCGAAGCCTGCGTATCAGTGATGCCGGATTTTCCAAAAATGCAAAAATGCAATCCGACACCTACCCAAAACTCACCCAAGCCCTCGAGGCTCCAAACCAAATACGCACACAACCTCAATAACATCTTACAGACTTATCCGTACGATCAAAACGCCAAAATAACATCAAAACAATGAATCAAACCTCAAAATCACTAGTTTTTCTTCAAACTTCATAAACTTTCAAATTTAGAGTTTTAAGTCCGAAACACGTCAAACAACGTCCGATTTAAACTAAACTTTACAACAAGCGCTTAAACCATATACAAGACTTGTACCGAGCGCCGGAACCAAAGTACGAGTTCCATACCACCGTCTTTTAATGAAATTTCATTTCCAATTTCCTTAATTATTTTTAAAAAATAATTTCACACAAAAATTCATTCTCGGGATTCGTTTCGGGCATACGCCCAAGTCCTACATTTTTCTACGTACCCTCCGGTACCGTCAAATTACGGGTCCAGGTCCGGATCCGTTTACCCATAATGTTGACCGAAGTCAAATTTATTCATATTAATATCAAAATTTAGCATTTTTCACATATAATTCATATTTAAGCTTTCCGACTACGCGCCCGGACTGCAAAGATAAATCGAGGCAACCCTAAATGAGGTTTTTCAAGGCCTCAGAAGTACAAAATGGGTATGAAAATTGGTGATGGCCCTTTGGGTCGTCACAATAAAAAAGTACTTTTAGCCAAAGCAATTGCAATTTTTCTATTTTTGGTAAGAAGCAGCAAATTCTAGCTTCTTCCAAGAAGAAAAAACAGAAAATTAATTATTCAAGACAAACTATCCTCACCATATATACTACCACTAGATGCATGAATCATGTAAACTTTTCAAATTTATTTTTTGCCAATTCATTGATTTTTGCTTCTTTCGCTTGAATAGTTCTTTTTTTCTTTTTTCTTTTTTATTTCTATCATTATTTTAAAAATTAAAGATATCAAATACATGAATTTGTAACTTTTCAAATTCTTTTGATCTTGTTTTTGATGTTTTCTTTGACTAACTGTCTTTTTATTTCTCTATATTAATAAATCTCTTAGAATTCCTTTACTAATAATTAATTCAACTATTATGCTAATAAAGATATTACTGCAGAGATTGAGAAAGGAGATGAGCCTTCTGGTATTCCTTTAGAAATGCAAGACAAGTCTTCTACTATTATAGATGCGTTGCGTGATAGAATTAGAGATGAAATTGTTGAAAAATATTATCATGTGTGAGTGACTTTGTTTATTATTTCATGGCATAAATAACAAGTAATTATACTAGATAATATTATTGCTTTGGTGTAACTATATATGTTACAGTGATTTAAATTTTTAGTATGTATGTTTACTTTATTTTTATATTTAATTAAATTAAATTAAAATAATAATAACAGCCTCTTATAATAAATATTTAAATTTATTTTATTTTAAAAATAAAATTGTAAAAGTTTGGTACTATCCTTTTTGATAATTTGACACTCAAAAATACTTTTTATAAAGATTGACCAAACACAATTTGTTTATCAAATATTATAAAAAGTACTTCTTAAATGAATTGGCCAAACACAAATTATTATTTTTTAAAAATACTTTTAGAAAAAAGTATTTTTTAAAATAAGCTGATTTAGGCAGTTTAACCAAACGGGCTCTAAACTGAGTTGTGTCTATCCAAGATTTCTCTCTGTCAAGGTGATCAAAGTTCACGTATTAGAAATTTCTTTTATAATATTGGGTTCAATTGAATTAAGTATTCACACATTATTTACCCCCCAAAAAATAACAATTAAATGTGTGTGCGTTTTAAAGGATACGTAATTTAATTCAATATGAATAATTAAGAACGGCAGGTAAATTAGTTAAGATGAAATAAATAATCAAACCAATCGCAATATAATGACCAAGCCCATAGATTGAACAGTGGGATTCGTCCTCAATTGAACCTTCGATACAAGCTCGATCGCGAATGAACAAAAGAACAAATGAATAATGCCTAGAACAATAGCTAGAAAACAAAGTAAACATTTATGCTTTGATTTATGTATCACAACGTGTGAGAGTAAAGAAAATATTCTCATTTATATAGTAGGTGAATTTTAGTCCTAGTGCAAATCTAAAAAAAAAGGTAAAAATCTTTTTTCCTATGGTAAATGTTGATATACAGTTGATACTGAACGGGTTATGCACCCTAATATCCGATTAAGGGGGAATATTGTGCCCCCTGCTCCTCATGCATGACCGTTTAGCGCGTCCCCCGAGGTCCATATGTTATACTTAGCATGGGTCTGTCATTTCGCCGTGTCCGATCTCAGATACGTCGTTAGTTCCTCCCCGAATTTCGATATGAGGGGCTCCCGGACCTCGATCACTTCGAGCCGCGCTTCCTTTTTGTTCCTTCATCAGGGAATCGAAGAAAACTTTGCCCCCGATTTCACCCGTACACACACATAAAAGTTGCATCCGTCGTAGCAATTGGACGCGATGCAGATATATTCATTTTCTCAACTAAGAATAATGATGGAATTTAATATCAAATTTAAAGAAACCATGATTCCTTAAATTTATCTCAAACAGAAAGATGAAACAAAGGAAAAAAGGTGCTAACTGCTAAAGATGGGACTACTCATTTCTAAATACAGGAGAACCTTTTATAACAACAATAACATATTCTTGCTTATTTTCGATAGACATTCGCCCAAAAGAAAATTATTTTGAAACCGAAGAACCTTTTCATATAAAAAATAAGAAGAATCATGTGATACAGAATACTTAGCCAGAAAAAGGTATTAAGAATTATTCTTTATTAGTATTTCACTACTTATTTCAGAAAGGCACCAAATCGAATCTTGTGCATGTAGAGTTTGACCTATAAAAGAAAAGGAACTGTCTTCTCGTGCATGAGAATGGCTAACAAATATTAGAATTATTTTAGTGATAAGCAAGATTCGCAAAGTGTAAAGTCAACTTGTTGGAGAATCTAAAACCTTCCACCTATTTGTGTATACGTAATGTACTCAAAACCTTATTATGTGATAGAATTTCTAACATTTGACGCTAAATTCAAGCCAATTGAAAATAGTTCATGATCGTGTTATTCTTCTTTGGGACGACGACAGCAACAACGACGAGTGAAATTCCATTAATAGTGTATAAGAAGGATAGTGTATACGCGGACTTTATCCCTACCCGAAATAAAAAAAATATTTCCAAAAGTTATATGCTTCTTTGGGAATATGTTGAATATAGTCATTAATTAGCCAAAATATCAAGTCTTGTCCAAGTTTTAAGTTTAGATTGGTGGGTATTGAGGTTTGACGTATCCTATGGGATATTGACTAGATGTAGTTCTAAGTTGATGCAGCTAAGTATTTTCGTTTTCATCTTAACTTAGTAGTTTCAATGCGTAACCTAAATTTAGGTGTAAAAGTTCATTAAAACTACAATAGATTAGTAAAAACGTTAAACTTGATCCCATAAATTTAAATTCTAAATCCCCATACACTATTTCATTTTGGAATTGTGGATGGAGTTTTTATAGTCTTCTTAAATCTTGTTCTTTTAAACATCACACGGATTGATTTTTACGCAAGAGTATAACAGATTAAAAGTGATACATTCAAATTGCTCTTATAATTGCTTAAGAAGAATGCCTACAGCCTATTAAGTCAAAATACAAATATATTTTTTAGTAAATAATATGAACTTGAGCAGTTGAACTAGTGTTTTCGTCGGCTTAATTTTATCGAATGAATTCGTTTCCCTACTTATTTATTCTTTTACCAGTAATATTGACTATTTTAACAACTATGGCATTAACTTTATTGCAGTCCATGCTACTCCCCTGCCACCTTTCTGCCACAAGTAGATAAAAATGTAAATTACATTTACATTTCATGTGTAGTATATAGTTATTAACTTATTATGGATTCAAAAAATGTCAATCAAATAGTCAATAGTTGAAACCCATTTTTTTAAAATTCTTTTTATTTCGAAAAATCAGTGCGCTTTGAATCTGGAGGTGATTCAAGATCGTGCGCAATTATGATACTTCAGTGATTCAAGTGTATTTTAACGTAAAACAATGAAGTCAATTGGACTTGGTCTCATCTATTATTTAGACAAAATTTTGTAGATAATATGTGTAATACGTTTCTAATACTAACATGGCAGATTCTGATTCTATAGTTTCCCAAAGTAGAGTTGATATCGTTGAATTAAGTTGTGATGTTGCAAATCGGAAGAGAGAAACTTCCTACGATCGTTTCTTTCCTATGCACGAATCATCATATTTTATCATTTTGCAATCAATGTTGAGATGGTTCGGTCATGTGAAGAGTAGAGACTCCGATGCCCCCGTTAGGATGTGCGACAGGTTGCCCATGGCGAGTCGGAGGAGGGTAGAGAGAAGCCTAAGAAGAACTAGGGTGAGGTGATTAGGCATGACTCTGCTCCAGCTTACCGAGGACTGGCCCTCGACAGAAAGGTGTGCAGGTCGAAAATTAGAGTGGTGGGTTGATAGATAGTCTAGAGTTTCTGTCGAGAATCACCGTTAACGACCTTACTCTACCTCAATTAGGAACCCTCGCTACTGCTAGTGAAAGAGTTTAACTAAGAGAGAAGGCGGAGCATAAGAGCTGTGTTTTGGAAATGAGAAATTGATTCATTACATAAGAAGAGATGCAATGCTATCTTTTATACATGTGTTCTAACCTCTAATGACAGCTGTCAACAGCTAATATAACACTTAACCAACTAACTAACTAATTACATAATAGCTACTAACTACAGCCTATTGACACATGTCCCTCAAGTTACTGCTCCTTCAATACTCCCTCTCAACCTCGCAGATGCAAACGCATTTAGCACTCCCAACTTGGACACAAGATATTCATGATGTGATCTTCCTAATGTTTTTGTAAGGATATTTGCATGTTGCTTTTCTGAACTGATGTACAAAGTCTTCACCATACCTGATTGGATCTTCTCTCTAATGAAGTGACAATCCACCTCTATGTGTTTTGTTCTTTCACGATAAACTGGATTTGCTGCTATTTGTATAGCTGCCTTACTGTCACAGTATAGTTCTACATGTAGGTTCACCTCTACTCCAAGCTCTTTGAATAATCCTACTAGCAATACTAGTTCAGACATTGTCACTGCCATGCTTTTATACTCAGCTTCAGTTGAGTTCTTAGATATTGTATTCTATTTCTTTGATTTCCATGCTATCAAAGAATCTCCATACTTCACAATGAACCTTGTGACTGATCTCCTTATGTTTGGGCATGAAGCCTAGTCTGCATCACAATAAGCTTTCAGTTTCTCTAGCTTCTTGAGCTCATCAGAATCCCTAGTCCAGGTTCCCTTTTCACATACCTCACAACTCGTAGGGCTGCATCCCAGTATGACTTTTTAGGTTGTTGTAGGAATTAGCTGAGTGTCTGAATTGCAAATGTGATGTCCAGTCTTGTCATTGTCAAATACAATAATTTTCCTATTAGCCTTTGATATTTTTCTCTATCTTCAAGAAGTTCATCACCTATTTCACCTGTGACTTCATCAAGTTCTTTAGCTATAAATTTCTGATTGCTATCAAGAGGAGTCCAGGATGGTTTTGCAGCACTCACCGCTGTATCTGCTATGAGCTCCAATATATACTTTCTTTGGTTCATAAGAATTCCTTTCTCTGATCTACTGAATTTCAAATCCAAGAAATATTTGAGTTCCCCTAGATCTTTGGTCTTGAATGCCTTATGTATTCTTAACTTGGTTTCCTCAATTAGCTTTAATTCATTCCCAGTTACCAACATATCATCAACATAGACAAGTATGATGATTGTACTACTATCCTTTCTCTTTGTAAACAAAGAATAATCTAGGCAGCTTTGCACAAAACCAAATTCATGTAAGGCAAATGTCATCTTCAAATTCCATTGTCTACTAGCCTGTTTGAGCCCATAGAGGGATTTAACAAGCCTGCGCACAATTCCAGACTCCCCTTGGCTGGTGAATCCGTCTTGCAACTGCATGTAGACTCCATCATGTAAATCTCCTTGAAGGAACGCATTATACACATCCATTTGATGGATGTGCCAATTTTTAGCTAATGCAAGAGCAATGGCTAATCTGACTATTGCAATTTTCACCACTGGGAGAAGGTTTCATTGTAATCCAACCCTTCCCTCTGGTTGTAGCCTTTAGCAACTACTCAAGCTTTGAACATCTCTATACAACCATCTGCCTTGTACTTCATTTTATAGACTCATTTGCATCCTATTGGTCTCTTCCCTGGTGGTAATTGGACAAGTTCCCAAGTGACATTGTCTTCTAGTGCATGAATTTCTGTCTTCATAACTGCCACCCATCTCTTATCTTTGGATGCCTCCACAAAGTTTCTTGGTTCTTCAATAGCAGAGAATGCAGTTAAGTAATTCTTATAGTTGTGATGTATAGCATCATAGCTGATTTAATGAATAATGGAATGAGGATTTTTATGAGTTGTGGTGGCTGCAGTTGAATCATAATCTGTGAGCCAAATATGTGGCATTTTATCCCTGTCAGACCTCCTTAAATAATCAGTATGTGGGGCCTCTAATGGCTGATTATCAACTTCAAACTGGTATGATGGATTAGGATCATCATCTGAGCCCGTGCTGTGAAAGTCAATGTCTTGAGGGAGGTCTTTGACATCATTTTGTGGACTATGGATTGCAGCAGGTGATTCATCTACTGAGTCATCAGAAGCTTCAGTGATTGGCCTGCAATATTATCTGCATCAGCACCTACATCATGTGGCAACCAATGTGCCATAGCAAGATCATCATTGAGATTGTTACTTGTAGTATCAATAAACATAGAAGATATGTTGTTGTTGCTTCTCCTTAAAGACTACATCCATGTTCACAAAAAATACATATTTGGTTAGATCATAAAGTATGTATCCTGTTGTCACTTCAATGTATCTCCTGAATTCTATTAGCACTACTCTTGATTCAATTTTGTCATGATTATGCATCATCATACCATAACATAGGCATCCCAGAGTTCTGAAGTGATCCCAGCTAGACAGCATGTTATGAAACACTTCATATGGAATCTTCCCTTGGAGTACTATTGTAGGACGCCTACTGATAATATAGGTTGCTCCCAAAACACAATGCCCCCAGAATTTTATGGGTATGCTCCCTTGAAACCTAATGACTCTTTCCACTTCTAGAACATATCTATGTTGCCTCTCAGCTATCCCATTCTATAGAGGTGTATAGACACATGTCCTCTGATGTACTACCTCATAGGATTGAAATAGCTCCTGGAATTCATGATTTACAAACTCTGTTCCATTGTCCGACCTAATTATCTTCACCCTTTTTGTAAGTTGAGTAAGAATCAGCTGCCAAAATCTTCTCAAACCAACCACAACATCACTTTTTAATTTCAACATATATAACCATGTCATTCAAGAATCAAAAACAGTTTATTTCCATCAAATGTTTGTACACTATATGGCCCCAATACGTCAATGTGTATCAAATCAAATATTGCATCAGCTCTAGTAGTACTATTCTTAAAGGGCAATCTAGTGTGCTTAGCTAATGGACATACAATACAATCCTTTAAGGCTTGTCTACAAGCATCCATAGGGAAGTGAAACACTTGATTTATTGTTCCAGTTGAGGCATGTCCTAATCTCCTATGCCACAGGCTAATGTTTTTATCTTCTTTTCTGATAGAGAAACCTTGTATTGTTGCATTCAACAGACCTTCAGTAGAAGCCTGAGGGAGCATTAGGCAGAGTCCTCCTTGTTGTCTACCAATTCCCTTCACCTTCCCACTGCAAAGGTACCGAATATGCAAAAATCAGGGTAAAAACCAACCATACACCTCAACTCTTTAGTGAGTTTAGAGACTAACGGTAAATTGTACTTAAAATCTGGAAGACATAGTACATTGTCAACTATGCCTCCATTACTCAGCTTACATGACCCTGTGTGAGTCACATATGTAATACCTCCATTTGGTAAATGAACCTTTTTTGGTTATGGTTCATTTAATCTATTCTTATTGAGCAACAAATTAGCATCAGATATCATATGATTAGTCGCATCAGTGTCAATTATCCATACATTTCTACCTTTCTCTACTAGAAAAGCTTTGAGTGTACTTGCCACGTTAATTGAACTTTCTCCAGCACCAGTACTTTCCTTGTTGAGTAACTTCAGGATTTGAGTGTATTTATCATGAGTGAAGAAAAGACCTTTTGATGTGTTCGAATCATTGTGTTGATGCTCTTTGACAGTCCCGTTTCCTCCTCCTTGATCTCGCCTTTTGTGATCTTATACAAACACATTGTGAGCAACATGATTTCCTCGGTTCTTCTTGTATTTGAAATCAGCAGGATAGCCTATCAACTTGTAACACTCATCACGTGTGTGCAATTTCATCTTGCAATAAATCACTTTGAGCATTGAAGTTCTTCTTTGGCCTCTGTATAGGCCCTTCCCTAACTGTCATTAAGGATTTTACTTCACCTCCTTCGATTGAAGTAAAATATTTGACATGCTCATTTGACTTTCTCTTTCTATAAGCATTGAATACACTTTGTTTATGGTAGGAACTGAAATCATCATGAGGATTTGGCTACGAGCTTGCTAATAGGACTCATTCAGTCCTGTGAGAAATTGTAAGAGTTTCAAACGCTCCATAAAAGTGACAAATTCCCGCGATGCACAATCACAACCTGGAATTAGGGCTAAGGAGTAAAATTCTGCCCAGATCAAATTCGTCATTCCCCATTTATGTGGGAGATTCTTGGGATTAAAGTGGTGGTGTGAATGGAAAATGAGAGAAGAAGGTGAAAAGGCAACTTTGGCTTTTGCACTTTGTCCCTCATTGGTTAAAGACAAGTATTTTGTTGGGTTTAAATATAGAAGCACTTCCTTAAACTCTTAAAAAGAGCTAAGAGTAAAGGGCCTCGCGCCGTCGCTCGCTCGGTCGGCTCGGCTCGGCTTGGCTTCGGCTTCGCATTCGGAGGTCAATTGATCGAGTTACTGCTCCTTCAATAGTTTTGCCTTGTCTTACTAGTAGTAGTACTAGTCAAGTTTTTTCTTAATCCTAGAGTTTTTTCTTAAGACAAGAGGGGTTGCTCTGATGGTAAGCAGCCCCCACTTCCAACCAAGAGGTTGTGAGTTCGAGTCTCCCCAAGAGCAAGGTGGGAAGTTCTTGGAGGGGATGATGCCGGGGGTCTATTTGAAAACAGCCTCTCTACCCCAGGGGAGGGGTAAGGTCTGCGTACACACTACCCTCCTCAGACCCCACTAAGTGGGATTATACTGGGTTATTATTGTTATTGTTGTTGTTGTAGTCCCTTATCTTTAAACGGTGTATCATTATTAGCAGTAACATTGGCTTTATTTTTGTAGTTTCGTATCCCTAGATCTTTGTCATTACTCGTAGTTTTATTTGCTTTCATTGTCTTATTACCTTGTGATTGCTATTGTTTCCTTACTGCTTTATTTTTAATGTACTCAAGCCGAAGGTCTTTTGGAAACGGCCTCTCTACTTTCATAAGGTAGGGGTAAGGTCTGCATATACACTATCCTGATCAGACCGGACTTCACTTGTGGGATTTCACTGGGCTTCTTGTTATTGTCGTTGCAGTTCGATCAAAACACTCACGCAAGTGCACGTGATCGTCAAGTAATAAAGTAGTGAGTAGAGTATCGTTCCCACGAAGACTTGTGATTAACTTTTGACTGATTCAAACTCAATTAACTTATTCATCCAAGAGATTTCTCACAAAATATAATTGTCTCTAATTTACTATCTAAAAATATCAATTACTAAAATAACTAGAATAATCAACTAAACACAGAGCAATTTCGAATAACAATCAATAGGGAAGAATATTCTAGGGTCACGAGTTAGGTAACAATCATGTTGTGTTCTTGGCTTAAAATAACTAATTGATTTATCTAGGTTATTGATTGACAGGGTTGATAATGCTCATAAGGATCTCTCGACTCCTTACTCGCCTATTCAAATTAACTCAATACCTATATGTCTATGGAATTAAGATTAACAAGAATGCGTTTACAGTTCATGTATTTTAACCAAGCAAGGCTATTAGGTATATGTCTATCATAATTGCGAATCCGTTCCCCGATGCCCAAGTTCAAGAACTTGCTCTATTTAATTCTATATGCAATCCAAAGTTCCCACTTTCGAGTTCAACTCTAGATTCGTAGATAGTATCCCACTGTTAGCTACTCAGCAAAATAATTGAGAATACTTATATAAATATAAATCATCTCATTAAGAATAAGTAAAAGTTTAAAATTATATTATTTTTAAATTTAGAAAAAGATCATTCTTCTCGAAGAGGACTAAAGGACAGTCGAGTGCACTAAGCTTCGCTATGCGCAGGATTCGAGAAAAGGTCGGACAACAAGAGTACTGTACGCAGTCTTCTTTGCATTTCTGCAAGATATTATTTCCACAGCTCAGACCCATGATCTCCTGATCACATGGCAGCAACTTTATCAATTATGCCGAGACTCTACTTCTTGAAATGGACTATTGAGAAAAAATAGATGTATTCTTTCTGAAACAGGAGGAAGTTTAAAACAAATATCACGAAGTGGAACGGTAAAAATTAGTAAAAGTTTTTCACTCTTAAATCAAATATTCCGAATTTAGAGCTCTAAGAATGAACTTCTTCAAAGAGAACAACACTAAGTGCCCATTTGGACATAAATTTGATGGAAGATTTTTTCAATTTTTTTTTCTTTTAAAAATTAGCATTTTTTCATAAAATTTTTAATTTTCACTTGAAAATAAATTTTGAAAATTTACACTACAAAAAGCTACTTTTCAAAATTTTCACTCATAAAATATCAAAAACAATCCAAACTGAAATTTATGTCCATACACAACTATAAATTTCAAATATCATTTTCACCTGAAATTTTTTTTCACCATTTTTCGAATTTTACAATTCTTATGTCCAAACGCCTACTAAAGCTTTCATAATGAAAATCTTATAGCGCGTATTCAAATTATAATCAGGCAAAACAAAAAGAGAATAAATGAAAATTAAAAAAAGAATTAAATAAAGAAGAAAAGATACTCTCAGTCCCTAAGCAATCAGCTCTTATAAGATACTACTGTATTTTTTAAATAAAAAAAATAAGATACTATATTAAAATTCAGAATCTAAAGCAGACGTGCATTGTATTGGGTGCTTAGAAAGGTTTCAGCATGCTGCCATACCTGCCCTTCGTCTCTATTTCTTTTTCTAATTTCCCCACCTAGATTTTTGTCCATCACGTGACCCCTCACCTCCCACGACTGATTTAATTAAATAAATTATTCTATTGAGCTTATAATATAATACTATTAAGGCCACATATCCTTTAAACTTGGTCTTTTTTATCACTTGGATACTTAAATATAAAGTTGTTCCTATCAGACCCTTCAACTAAACCATATATGTGCCAATTAGACACTTTGTAGATCATTTGAGAAAAACTTTTATAAAAATTATTGGATATGTAATTAGCTGAACTTGTGTATTTGATAGTTTTTAAGGCTTTCTTCTTTGCTTATGAAATAGCTGCATTTGTGTATTTGACAGTTTTGCTCTTTTGCTGAAGTATTATTTTTGTTAAAAGTTGTTAATGTCAAAATGCAACTTTTATCAACCACTTGTGCGTTCTAGTTTGTAAAGTTTTATTCCAATAGCTTACAAGTGCCGTGCTAAGAGAACAAGCATGCAAAATGAGAATAGTCAAATTCATGTACACTGTACTTTCTTTTCAAAAAAAAATTAAGAGGAAAAATGATGGGTTCAAGAGGAGAAGAAGGAGAGAAATAGAATGTAAGGTAAAAGTTGGCTTTGATTGAATAATATATTAGAATGTCATAATAATATAATAATAATAATAATAATAATAATAATAATAATAATAAAATAATAATAATAATCCATAACTTTTTTTTATTTTCACGCGTCTTTCCCCACGCACTCAATTATGTCACTATAAAATATTTAATTGACACAGATATGACTTAGTTGAAAGACTTAATAGGAACAACTCTATATTTAAGTGTCCAAATAATAAAAAAGACCAAATTTAAAGATTCGCTGCCTACTATTAATATTACTATTCGTGTGTATGTATGTTAATGTAAGATATCATCATAGCATGAATGCACACATCCTTGCACGTGTTTCTGTACTCATCTTTCTACAGTACATATTGCTATAGCCTTTTAGCATTTTTAATTCTCTGTTTATTACTTCATTAATTGAAGCCGTTGATTAGCATTCCCTCTTTTTCGTTTTATTAGTTTTAATGTACGCGCAAATATGTGTTTGAGTTATTATAAAAATGCAAGATATATTAATATAAATAAATAGATTATTAATTTTTAGCTGCAGTTTTTTTACTTTGATATAATCTAAGTGTAAGATATAAAAGTATAAGAGATATAGCTCGTCAAAAATCTAAAATGTTAATTGTAATTACACTTTTACCAAATACATTACAAAATTTAATATTTAAATAAAACTTTATTCTAAAATAGTAAAGAATCAATGAGTACTTTATTTTTGGATCTTTATGTTATTGAACCGCTAGTGTTATTTAACGTTCGTGGACTAATTTTCGCTCACTTTCTTTCTCATTTATATTCTAAGTATTTTCTTTGTTATTCTAATTGATGAGCTAAGTATTAAAATATTTTACAGATTACCGATGAAATGACTTCAATATAATGTAAATATGTATAAACAATTTTTTCTCGGCCCCAACTAAAGTATTCTAATAACATAATATTGTGAAGGAATTGTATTCTACATTACGGACTTCGAACAATTCAAGGTTTTGTAATTTTATAAATGCAGCTTTTTTAATAAGTAAAAGTTTTAAAATAATGAAGAATTTTTATAAAGAATAATATAATCGATTTTAAACTCCTAAATATTAGGAATTGCTACACAGTTCAAATAGGAAAATGTTTAATGACCAAAATTTTAGTTGATTTTAAACTCCTAATTTATAGGAAAAATAATTGAATGACAATCTTGTCCAGTGTAAAATCTGTTTATGAAGGGTAAAAAAGGCGAACGATATTTCGCTAAGGGCCTTCGTGCTTTTAATATAGTATAAATATATAATATTATTTCACTTAAGCATTTATTTAAAAATTTAAATTTCCTTTTTAGATATATGTAACATTTTAAAGTTTCATAGTCCATAGTGTATTTAATAAATTGAAGAAAGAACATAAGTTTAATAATATTTTAATTATACAGTTAAATTTCTCTATAATAGTCTCGTTTGTTCCGATATTTTTTGGCTGTTATAATCAAGTGATATTATAGTGAACAAATATTATTATAACATAATATGAAAATTAATTTAAAAAAAAACATAGCTGTTATAATAAAATATTATTATAGAGTATGCTTGCTATAATGATTTGGTTATATTACATAGATAATATATGTGTAATATTATGAAGTCTCACATCGGTTATGTGGAATATTAGTGTTTTTTATATGAGTTCAGACAATCATCATAGCTTAAGCTAGTTCTTCGATTTAGTTAGTTAATTCCATTTTCTTACCGTAGTATTACAATAAGGTCTATCTCTATTCTTGATTTACAAGATATTCAATCCACTGTTAAATTGCCTATACTTTAGATGTGTAATTTTCGTGAACAATTAGTTGTTTAATCAAAAAAATATATTTTCGGTCAAAGTCTATTTTCAGAAGAATTTAACTTACTGATAATAAAAAAATTTCATACTTTTTCAATTATATTAAAGGAAACGAACAAGAGTAAATAAGGAAATAACTAATTATAAAATCAAGATAGCAGAAAAGTAAAATGAATATATTCCAATATAGTCTCAGATATCTTGACAAATGAAATTCTTTTTCCTTTTATAGGAATTTACAAACATAACGATTTCCTACCTTTTATGGACGAATCATTATGAACATTAATGACATTAATGATCCGTTATAATTCACAATCATAACTGTTTACGGAGATTCGGTAACGGTTTCAATTCTTTTTTCCTCATTAATTAGAGGTTCGTGAATCTTCCCCTTCTTATTGTCTTGATTCATTCAGCTCATATTTACTGAATGATTTAGACTCGAGCAACTGTATCCCTTCATTTCGCGAGTAATTTGCATGTGCCTCTTGTATCTCGGGCATCTTCTAATGCAATGTTCCAGCTGTCACCTTTTTGGTAATTGACGTATCATGCCTTGCTAGCCACACATAGAGGCGGATTCAGGATTTCAAGAGGATGTGTGCACTAGTGTGTAGAGGTGGATCTAGAATCACGTGTTTTACTTTAGTCTCTTACCATGAATTCACTACATTTTAAAAATTATATATCAATCCCAATTTTAAAATTTTTGGTGATTTTTACGTATATATAATGCCCTGTGCCGAAAATAAGTCCGTCCGAAGCGGGATTTGAACCACCAATTTTACTTGTAGAGGTGCACCCAATAATTATTGCACCATATGAGTCTTTGAGCATGGGTGCACTCACATATATTTAAGTAATTTTTAAAAAATATAATATAATTACACATGATTTAGGGTGAAGAGTATGAGTTCAAGTGAACTCGTACCCTTAGGCCTAGATACGCCCCTGGCCACACATAATTCCATGTGTCATACTTATTTTCTATTAATACATTAATCTCTTTATATAATTTTAGAAAATATTTACCTTTTGAAGTACATTTGGATTGAGAAAGACCCCGAGTTTCATTTTCTTATTATGTTATGTAGGAGTAAAATAAAACAAATAGTAAACGATTTTTACTCGTTCAACATAAAGTATTAATTAATACTCCTTTCGGTTCACAATAAATATCAAATTTATTTTTAGCACGCCTATTAAAAAAATAATAAATTCTATAAAAAAATACATATTCTGACTAACTACCCCTAATTAAACATTTAATGTGAGAAGTAAGAAAACTTTTTAGGGATATGTACATAGGGATTATTTTGTAAAAATAAATTAAATTTTTTCTTGATTACATAACTAGACACTTATTTTAAAAAAAAAAAAAATTAGAGGTGAAACTAATAATAATTATTTTTTTCTTGCTTTTGCGGAAAAGAACAAAAAACGTAGGTGCATGTTGACTAATGCTAAAGAGGAGGACAAGTGGGCGACGTAAGTATTGATAAGTGGACCGAACAGGTTGCTTCGGTTTCCCGCCAAAGTCGCCGACGTGGAGCCCACCGCCACTAATTCCCTCCGCTTTTTCCCGCCAGAATTATGGGCGGACGGCCCAATGTAGAACTTAACACGTGTTACACTGACGGCAGGTGGAGGAAGGCCCAGCCCAACCTTTTGACGTAGTTTTCTGTGCATGTATTTGCTTTTCTGGGGAAGGTACACGCAATAATATTTGTTTCTTTTCTTTTTTTTTAACTCAATATTCGATATTCTTATTTAAAAGACGATTAATTTAAATAAAAATATATAAAACTTATTAATAGAGAAGTGCCTCTTATTAAATTTTTTTGTCATTTTTAATGCCAGAATATGAAAGTTTTAGTTAAGGTGGAAAAGATTTTATTTTTTGACAGTAACCCAATTTTTGGAAGAAAAAAAAAGTACTTTTGAGGAGAAGCAAAAATAATTTTGAAAAAACAAAAAAAAGTAATTTATCTTCAAAAGTATTTTTTTGAAAAGTATTTTTATAAAAATGTACTTAAAAGCAGTTTTTAAAAGCATGGTCGAACACTAATACAACTCAAAAGTAATTTTTAAATTAATTATTCAAATACAAACTCTTTCTCACCAACTGTATTTTTAAGTACTTTTGAAAAAATTATTCCTCAAAATAAGCTAATTTTTGCAAATTCGCCAAACAGAATGTGAATGTTTTGGTACAAATAGGGTCTAAAAAAATGAGACGTAAATCTTATCCCTATTTTGTGACAGACAAAGAAATTATTTTTATAGACTTTTCAGCTTGAGAAAAACTATGTCATTTATTTTTAATATTTAATTTTTGTCAAAAGATTTTGTTGCAGTGTGTTGAGAGTGATAGGATACCGAAGAGAAGTTTTATTTTGTGTTTCATATACCTAATATTAATCATATGAGATTTTTTTTTGTCTTATAAAATTTTCGACCCCAATTTACATTTTTTGGTCCACAAAATTGTGAGATTAAAAGTTAGCTCATAGACACAAAATAAAATTTTCCGAATACCGAAGAAGTCTGACGTGGAGTGATATATTTTGATTAGGAATACACAAATAGACAAGTCAGTATGGCCCGAGTGATATATTGGATTTCGGATCCTATCCGATCCGTCTGTTTCTCCAACTAGTCACTATATCACGGGAAATACGCCAAAGAATTACCTATATATAAAAGTTTATAGGTTATTTTTCTTGTTTATAACAAATCAATGATGATATGGTATATGATTTATACATATTCTTTTATCGCCTATGATTAATATGTATATTTTTGTGAGTTATTTATATTTAATTATAATAAAAATATTAAATTGGTGTAACCACCAAATGCATATAAATTATTAATGTGTCTAGTATAAAAGAGAAAATTAAACTATGGATCGAGTTGGACAGGCCGTTCATGTCAGAACCTTTCTCTAGCCAAGAATCGCACTATTGGTCGAAACGTGGGTGGACTCAATTCATTGGGATTAAATTCACATGGTCTATTGCAGTTACTAAGTTACATGCTGTTTAAATGGGTTTGTTGTAAGTGACTTTTAAGCCAAAAGGCATAAGTAAGGAATTTTAGCTTTTGACTTTTGGCTTATTTTTATCATTTTAGCTTAAAATTAAGTGCTTAAAAATACTTTTATTACTCTATCCAAATACTATAAAATGACTTAAAAATAATTTTAGTTTAAAAACACTTAAAATAAACTAACCCAAACGGGCTATTAGTATAAGTTATTTTTGGGTCCTATTAGGTCGTAGATGGTACTCCTAGTGCATGCCCAGTAAATTAGGAGCCCGTTTGGCCATATAATTTTATTTAGTTTTTCTTTTTCTTCAAAAAAATTTACTTTTTATTTAAAATCGATGTTTGGCCATAATATTTTTAATTTTCATTTGAATATGAATTTTAAAATTTTTCGAAAATTTGAAACTTCAAAAAGTTATTTTCACTTCAGATCACTCACAAAAATCCAAAAACAATTCAAAATTATATTCATTTTCAAACGCAATTCTAATTCTCAAATATCATTTTTAAAAAAAAAAATCATTTTTTGTTCGAAATTTTATAATTTTTATGGCCAAACACCCACTAGGTCTCGGCTATAATAAAAACTACTATTTGTATTCCTGATAATAATGCGTTAAGGACCTAAATATTGTATCTTTCGGTCTTTCCTATGCTAAATGCTAATAAGTGACGCCTACTCATAATTAAAATATAAAAGATGTAATCGCAACTATAGTTATTGCTCCCTATAAAATTAGATCTTACTTCACCAGAGTGAGTACACTGGCCTACTGAAAAACATGCCACATTATGATAATGAATATACAAATTCCTAAACACTTATAAATTATTGAAATTCATTTGCTCGGCAAAACAAAATAAACAAAGTTATAGATTAATCATCATGTTTTCATCTAAATCGTTTAAGAAGCACAAGCCCATTTTGAGAAAAGATATATAGTACATTAAGAATGATTATTTAACTTATATCTGTGTAACACTTTTTTTTTTATAATACACAATGGCAGTTCGGTATACAAAATATTTCATATTCACATAGGATCCGGAGAAGGTCTGCACCCTAGGGGACATGATGTAGATAGTCTACCTAATGCATATTAGAAAATAATAAACAAAATGGCTTTGAGGCGTGAAAATCGACTTTCCTTAAAGAGTTATCGCCTGTCAGGGGCGGCTCTATAGATATATGGGATAAGGCAAGTGCCTTAGGCCCCCAATTTTGGAAGGCCCCATTTTTTTAGGAATACTATATATTTTATAGGTTTAAAGATTTTTTTTCTTAAAAATAAATAATATATATATTATTTTTTACTTTCGTATATAAAAAAAAAAACTTTTAATATATTAATAAAGTAAAGCTTAAAATAGTACTAAAAAAATAGTTGTTACTTTGATTTGATTTGACAATTCTACTTTTTGCTCTTCTTCTCAAATAATTCCAAGACTCAATCCAACATTTCAATTTCATTTCATTCTTCATTTTCCATATAGCAGAATGAGACATAGTGACGTACCTTTTTCTTCTTTTTTTATTCATGCTCATGTTCTTTCTATTAGATTACTTTCTTTCTCCAAGACTCCAACAAGCCCACGACTAGATATTTTGGAATTAAAGTCTTCAAATTTCTTGAATCAGTTAGTCGGGTAATATCATTCTAACTTTTTAGTATTATTTTTATTTGTTATTTATCATTTTATTAATTTTACAATGTACATATTGTTTAATTTTCTTTAGAATATAAACATGTCTACAAGAAAATATGAATTCGGATATTTAAAAATCCAAAATAAAAGAAAAGTTAAAAATTTAATTAAATCTCAAAAAAGAGCTCTTTAGAATTTTTTGACAAATAATTAAAAAACTATATCGCAAAATGTAGGAGAATATTAGGTAGATAAACAAGTCACTAACTCTGAGTCACATGATAACAAAATTCAACTAGAAGAAGAGGTTTATGAGAAATCTGACGAAGATACAAATTTTGGCTTTTAGGCCCAATATTAAACTTTGGCCTCAGGCCCCGTACGAGCTTGAGCCGCCCCTGTCGCCTGTATACTAATTTAGAAAAAATACAAACTATTCTCTTCAGGATACAACAAAGCCTTCAATAACATTTGTGATTTTCTATGCCAATTCGTTGGAATTCTTGTGTATTTATAGACAACCAACAGACCCTTTCAGAAAAGATGTCTTGTTTCACAAATAGTCATAACTTTTTATTTGAATTTAATATTCAAATAAATTAATTTTCTGTTACAAAATAAAAATAATTAACTTTAGGATCCGACCCGGCCCAAACCCCAAGTCCAAGTCCAAGTCTTTGATTATATAATATATAAATATATAGTGTACTTAATTGCACACACTTAAAAGTAAGTGTCCTAAATCAAAGACATAAAATGGACAAGTGCTTAAAAAGTTCCAAAAATAACTTTTCTCTTCCGACGTGGGAAGAATCTCACTTCCAACATTTAATAACAAACTAACTTACAATGCAAGCATGATTACACGGCTTAAACAATGGCGAAATTAGAAAATTTTTCCAAGTAAAAGAAGTGAACACAGTTTTCGGGTAGAAGGTGTTCAATATTTATTATATAGCCCTAAAGCGTTATATTTTAACTATATATACATTGTAATTTTTCAAGGAAGACTATGTGGTTTTTCTAGTGAGCTTAAACTCGTAAACTATAGGTCAGACGGAGAAAGTTTTACTTTTACTGTTACTACAAGATCCTCTTTTTTGAACAATATACACTTATCTTTAATGTGGCAGCGTAAAAATTTCGTACCTCATCAATGTTCATAAGGGTGGGTATATGAAAATATGAATGAGTTGTAAGTTGTAACTAACAAAAATGAAACCATAATTTACTTTAGATTAGGAAAACGTCAACCTCAACAAATCAACATCGTCTTTATACAAAGATTTCTTTGACAATGTAATTCATGTACTGTTTCCTTTCTTCTAATTCTTCCAAAACAACAGTATCGCACTACTACTTTCTCTTGTTCAAATATGTTTGTTTGACAATAGCTTCTTAAACATGACATACTAATTTTTATATAGGTATACTACTTTATCGTTAAGAGTAAAATAAATTATTTTTAAATATAAAAATATTATGGGCTAATAAGAAAGCAAAAAATTTGAAGGGGAGGGGGGGTTATATTTAACGATATTTAGTGGGCGTTTAGACATAAGATTTGCAAAATTTCGGGGAAAAGAAAACTCAAGTAAAAAATATTTTTAAAAATTAGAATTGTATTTGGACATGAATATAATTTAAAGTTATTTTTGAATTTTTCTGAGTGTTTTAATTTTAAAAAATATCTTTTTAGAATTTTTTTAAATTTTTAAAATATCGAAATTCAACTTTAAGTGTAATATAAAATTTTCGTGATCAAACACTTCTTCCGAAAAAAAGTAAAAATTTCAGACTCATTAAGTGATTGTGAGTAAAAAATTTAATGATTAAAATCTGAATAATTTAAATTCAAACTTTAAAGCAAACACACTTAATTTTTAGAACTAAGATTAAAACCTCCATTAATCACAAACAAAAGAGGCCTCATCTAGAAAACAAAACCAAAGAATGAAGGATCCTCGAACTTGCTTCTCTGACTTACCGATTGACAGGTTTTTAAAATATGACCAGATAGATTCGTTCAGTCCAATCAAATTCACTATTTCTAAGACCTGTTTTTTTTATTTAGTACCCCGTATTGTGTTTTGTAGACTAAATTGCTCCTAGTAGACCGTTGGAAAATGAAATAATATACTATGCTCTATTATGTTTCAGAAAGGCGGATTTTGAGATTTAAATTTTACGGGTTCTGTTTGATTCAAAAAATGTTAAACTCTTTTTAAAAAAATTAATTAAATGGATGAAGAGATAAATCATAGTGAATCATAATTAATACCGAATCGAAAGACAAAGAAATAACAATCGTATATGGAACTGATAAAACATCAAAATTTCTTATTTATGATAAAGTTTTGTCCTGCCCCTCCTTAGAGGGGAAAGAGAATTACAATCATTTTATCCCCATTTTTACTATCGAGGTGGAGGTCCTCTCCCCTCTCTATAGATAAAGAATTCTTTCCTTTTAAGGGTGAACATCTGTTCATCCTTTTTGGCCTGTTGGAGTGTTGGAGAGAAAGTAGGAGGGGAAGCAGGAGAGGAAGTAGGAGGGGCCCTCCCCTTCTTCGGTTCTCTTCCCTAATATTTATAGTCGAAAACCATCTTGTGTTTGCCATAACTTGGCATGGCTGAGTTGGGGAAGCTTACCAGCCGTGGAAAGGGCTTGCCCTCATCGCTTATGTTGAATGACGTAATAATGGGGTGAAGCAGACTTCGTTGAATTCTATCGCAAGATAATTAGGACGGGTTCGTGGTCGCCCCGGTCGGGGTGGTCAGATTTTGACCAATACAGCTAGCTTGCTGTGTTCTGGCAGATCGAGTCGTGGCCTTGGAGGCGGAGAATCAACGGCTGAGGGCCCAGGTTGGACCGTCCCGTGTTGCCGTTCCCCGCTAGAATCATGAGCTCTGGGTCTATGCCGAAGCTCAGCGGGATATATTTAAGAACTTGTTGGAGGCAGGCACCGTGACCGAGACTGTCTACAAGGAAGCGCGAGCGAAGGCTCGCGAGGCTCACGAGGCTCGTGCCACCCAAAGTTGTGGATATGATGTTGAGACACCCGAAGCTGATGGGGGTGCGGACGGTGATGATGATGGGCCCCTTCAGAGACGATGATGAAGACGGCGGTGAAGACGCCGAGTAAAAAAAATGACTTTGTGTTTTTTTTTATTTCGTTCGCCGGTTGGCATTTGCTTGTTTCTTGTTTCTTGTTTTTTTTATATTAGTCGACCGGCCTGGGTCGGAGGTAAGCGGTGACAACCTGAATCTATGACTTCATGAATAAAGAATTATTTTTCTTTACTTGTTTTGCATTTCAGCTTTCTTTCTGGCGATTTATGATCTCGTCACAAGACGGAAGCTCGTCAAGCAAGTCCCGGTTTTGCTCTCCCCTTTTGTGACGAAGGCTCCTGGCCTTGTGGGTTTTATTAAAACTTATCAAAATAATGGCTCATCCGAGTTTGAGCGAGGTCGAACCTTTCGACCTTTGATGGCTAAGGCTCTTGGCCTTAAGGGTGCTATTTCAAACTTATCAAAATAATAATCCGTCTGAGTTCGAACGACGTCGAACATTTCTATCTTTGATGGCAAAGGCCCTTGGCAATAATAATGTTATTTCGAACTTATCGAAATAACGGTCTTGAGTTCGAACGAGGTTGAACCTTTCTATCTTTGACGGCGAAGGCCCATTGGCCTTAAGGGTATTATTTCGAACTTATCGAAATAACGGCTCATCTTGAGTTCGAGCGAGGTCGAACCTTTCTATCTTTGATGGCGAAGGCCTTTGGCCTTAAGGGTGTTATTTCAAACTTGTCGAAATAACGACCCTTCTTAAGTTCGAATAAGGTCGAACCTTTCTATCTTTGACAGCAAAGGCCCTTGGCCTTAAGGGTGTTATTTTGAACTTGTCAAAATAACGGCCCATCTTGAGTTCGAGCGAAGTCTAACCTTTCTATCTTTGATGGCGAAGGCCCTAGGCCTTAAGGGTGTTATCTCGAACTTATCAAAATAACGGCCCATCTTGAGTTCGAACGAGGTCGAACTTTTCTATCTTTGATGGCGAAGGTGAAACGACCCGACCCGTCGTCTCATGTGTAATTGCTCTGTTTCCCCCATTTCATGCTTCTTCATATTTCGTTATCGGTTGTGGTGTGTTAGAGTTGATTTGGAATGATTTTGATAAGAAATGCGACACTTAGTCTCTTTAAGGAAAGCTTAAGTTGGAAAAGTCAATCGAATGTTGACTTATGAGTCAGAGGGCTCGGAATGGATTTTCGATGATTCGACTAGTTTGGGGTGATGATTTAAGGCTTGGGGGTGCAATCGAAATTGAATTTGGAGGACCGGTGTAGAATTATGCTTGAATTGGCTAAGTTTGAATTTTGGCAAATTCCGATTGATAGGTGAGATTTTGATCCGAGAGTCGGAATGAAATTTCGAGAGTTACAGTAGCTCCGTTAGGTGATTTTGGATATGCGTGCAAATTTTCAGGTCATTCGGAGGTGTTTAGGTCGGGTTTTTGATTGAATGAGCAATTCGAAAGTTTTTAAGAAACTTAGGCTTTGATATAGTGAAATTTGATGATTTTGATGTTAACGATAGTGTTTTGATGATTGGAACAAATTTGAATAAGGTTGTTTGAAGTGTTGGTGTTTTTAGTTGAGGTCCCGAGGGCCTCGGGGTGATTTTGGATGATTAAAAGGGAATTTTTGAATCAAGTTGCAGGTCTGGTTTTTATGGCTTCTGGTATTTCCGCATCTGCGGAAAAGGAGCCGCATAAGCGGTTCCGCAGATGCGGCTATTGTATCGCAGAAGCGGTCCTCGATGGACCTGGTCAATTCCACAAAAGCGGAAGTTTGGACGCGTAAGCGGTTCCGCAAAAGCGGAAAAATCACCGCATAAGCGGTAGCAGGGAAACCGCAGAAGCAGATGTCTGATCGCATAAGCGATTCCTGGGGAAATTAGTGAGAACCGCAGAAGCGGTCAATCGGCCGCAGAAGCGGTAGCGGGACCGCATAAGCGAAAATCGCTGAAAGGTTTTAATGAAACAGTGCTCGCGAATTTCAGAGGTTAAGGAGAATATTTTGACTTCGGGAAGAGGCTATTTTGGGCGATTTGGAGAGGATTCAAAGGGGATTCCATCACTTATGAATTTATAGTCTCGAATTATGTTGTTATGGTGTAAAAACAGGGATTAAACACTGAAAATTCAAGGATTTAAGGGTTAAAAATGGTGGTTAGAGCTTGAAACCTAAGAAAGTGTAAGCTTGGAATTTGAGGGGTCAAATGGACTCCGATTTTTATAAATTTGATATGTATAGAATCGTGGCGAGACGAGGAATCCAGTGATGTAAATTTTGGAATTTTTCAAGAAGTGGGCTCGGTGCTCGGGTTTTGTCAATTTCGTATTTTTGGGTATTTTTCGAGTTCTTTCAATTGGGTTATGTTCCATTAGCCTATTGTAATGTATTCGTTGTGGTTTTGACCAGATTCGACGCGCGAGGAGGCGGATTCGAGAGGAAAAGGCATGGCGGACTAGTTTTGTGGCCGGCTTGAGATGAATAATAGATGTAGATGATAACCTGAGGGTTTGAAACCCCGATATCTCACATTATGACGCTATATTGAGGCGCGGCACATACTCTACGGTGAGTGCGGGGTCGTTTGTGGACGGTACTATGTCTTAGTCCGTCCGAGTGATGTCTATACTGTGTTATTGACTAGAAATTGGCTGGTAAACATCTTACTTGGATTGTTATGAACATGTTTGGGCTGCGTGCCAACTATTTGGATCCCTTAGGGATTATTATCACTGTTGCCATGAAATTGAGCATGATTCTATGATATCAGTCCTGAGTTAAATACTATCTATAGATGATTAGCAATCTTCTAAGGTTTTAATCACTTAAACTATAATACCTGTTAAATGGAACAGAAAATAGTAAACTTGATTGTGCCCGTGTGGCTTGCATGCATATATATATAATTGGACTGATTGTGGACCGGGATGCACGCCGCAGCGAATGCTACTATGTCATTGCGCTTGGGCTGTAGGAGCCCCTCCGGAGTCTGAACTCCCACAGTGAGCGCGGGTACCCAAATGGATCGGGCTGTACGCCGCAACGGTCATGTGCATTGCATTGCATTCATGCATTGATATCTATTTGTCTATCTGTCGTTGATTATTGTTGTTTCATCTTTTAGTGTGCTAAGTGGTTAGTTTCAACTTTGCATTGTGGTATTTCGGGATTTCTTACTTTCAGTCATTATATATTTCTATTACCACTGAGTTGGAAGTACTCACTTTACTCCCTGCACCATGTGTGCAGATCCAGGTATCCCGGGAGTTTAACTGAGCTTTTGCTGATATCAGAGTTTGTCCGGAGTTGTCGAGGTAGCTGCCTGACGTCCGCAGGACCCGACTCCTCTCCTATCTCTTTCATTATCTTTTCGCAGTTTTGAGACATTGTATTATTTGAAGTCTTGTCACACTGTATTGTTAGAGGCTCTAGACTCATGACCCCCAAGTCTTTGGGAGTATATTCCGTGTCATCGTGATATTCAGTTTGGTTTCTATATATATTCAGTTTAATCTTTTAGCTCCATTATTGTTAATGATATTCAAATAAATGGGTTTTGAGCTCCATGCTCGGGTTGAGAGTGTAAATGGTCGGGCTTGCCTAACAGTTGTGTTGGGCGCCATCACGATCGGGATTGGGGTCGTGACAAGTTGGTATCAGTGCCTAGGTTACTAGGCCTCAAGAGTCATGAGCCGGTTAGTAGAGTCTCGCAGATCGGTACGGAGACGTCTTTATTTATCCTCGAGAGGTTGCAGAACCTTTAGGAAAACTTCACTTTCTTGGAATTCTTATCCTGCGTACTTGATTCAGCTTGAGATGTAACTTTTGAAATCTCTTCCACACGTTTTTATTCGCACATGAGAGCTCGGCATTATAAGTGACTTGATGGCTTATGATTTCCTCGATCGAGGGGCGAGATGTGATACCGTGAGTTCGATGTTGGCCAGTTTGGAGGACTTGAGGCTGGATCTTTGCCTATGGCTTGAGCACCGAGGTGCTGATTGTGTGAGCAAGTGTTCTAAACTTATATGTTCGGTATTGTCGCTATTAGCTGGAATGGCTGTTTGGTATTCATGTGATGAGATGTTATAATATGTCTTGGTAGCGACGAAGGAGTCTGCTGAATGATAGATGAGCTGGTAAGTGTTCGATTCCTATTGTAATCTGTTGTGTAGCCCCGGGTTATAGGCGCGTGATGAATATTTTTCGTATCTCCTAGTTGGAAAGTAAGGTGCATTACATATGGTGGTATGAGTTTAGACTCAGGAAGACTAAATAGCTGTGTTATGTGTATGATGGTGGAAGGTGTGCTGAAATACTAAATTGAGGCGAAGCAGGTGGGTTATCTCCTGCGGAGTGTTCTTAAGGAGTACGATTTTTTTATGTATATTATTAGAAGATCTCATGTGTAATTGAAAGGTACATGTTGTAATTTGAAAATTTGGGTCGCTTCAGAGAGTGGACTCAGCTGATGTGGGGATGAATGCGAGGTTTGTAGAGGATTTCAGTATCCGAGGATCTGTCATAAACTAGTAGATAATTTGAGTTTAATATCACTATAATATTGTGGCATCATTAGAGTAAAAGTATTACGGGTTATTAAATGTGTCCTGATAGGTGGCTGGAGCCAAGTTCGGGAGGTTGCGGTTGATTAGTTGATCGCACGGTTGTGTGCTATGTTGGTTCCTTTCGAGGTATGATGGTGGATCAGTACTAGTTGCAGAAATGAGCCGAGGATGGCACGAGTGAAGCAAATTTTTTTATAAAGGTTATATGGTTCTTCGTAGATGTGAGGAAATACTAGGATGTCTTGAGTTGTTGTTGATAAAGAATGCTCAGTGTATAGAAAAGGAAGATGTTCGTTTGTATTGGAATGAGGTAATATCCTTCGGTGACAGAGTACTAATAAGGCACGAGTTGTTCTATTCGTTAAGTCAGGTAACTTGCAGTTGGAATAGGAGTGAATGGCTCTCGAGAATGGTTTTAATGTGTTCAATATTTTGCATGTAATCATCATGTGTCTAAGGTAGGGTATGTGGCTAGAGACTGTGTTTCTATTAGGAAGAGATCAAGACTTGTGGTATTTTATGCTAATTATGGGATTCCATGTATCAGTATCTGGGAAGTAATGGTAACAAATTCCGATTCGCAGGAAGTTCTTCAAGTAAAATATTCTGGAACGTGGTATTTTTGGGAAGAATTGAGAGAGTGTTCGGTGGCCTATGGGTTTTAGATAGTGTGATCTTATGTTAGAGTCTCATGTGGTAGGCCTGGATTGAGGCATTGTGATGCAACGGCTAGGGAGAAATATCAAGTGGATGATGAATAAAAAGAGAAATTTGATAGGAGGAATAGCTTGATAATATAACGAATCGGTATGGTAAGGGTATGATTAATTCTTTGTATGTGTTCGAGGTAATGAGCTTTTACAAGCATTTTGCAGCGATGCTCTTGGGTTTTTTTTGACGGCTTGCGCAGCTCGATTTAGATAGAAGGATTCAGTCCTGGCAGTTTAGCTTGTACAAATGGAGTTAGCAGAGATGTTCTTGTTGGGTTTTACTGTGGTTTGAAGATGAGTATATATCTTATGGGTATGCGAAGCATGGAGTGTGTAATGATTTTTCTTCTAAATGGGATCAATGAAAGTTCTTGACTAGTTAATTGCGTCGATGTGTGTGGTGCGGAAGGGAGATAAAAGTCCTCATATTATCCTAGTGTGGTATGGTATATGCGTTATGTTGTGGAGGATTGGGATTTGTGTGTGTAAGGCTCGGTTCAGTTCGGAATGGAAAGTCATTAAATTCTTAAGCGGCATGGGCAGCTGCAGGTGATTTAAGAATCGATCTTCAGAGGATTTGGGTGAATGATCCTCATATGATAAAGAAACGGTGTTGCTAATCATAGTGATTTGACAAAGGGTATATGTTTCAGAAAAAGGGCAATGTGATTAAGTTGATGGCACTTCGGTAGTGTTGCGGCATTTGTCTTGATAGATCGAGTGCTGATATTTAAGTGTGTCTGATGGCACAGGAGAATTTTAGAATATCTTCGAAGAATGATTGGGTACTCGAGGTGCAATATGTAATTATACTGCAGAATTTGGGATCAGGTATAGTAATTCGTGTGCTATGTGGAGTTGGAGGCTGGGAGTTCTCATGTTCAGGCTATGTAATGGTTGTGGATAGTGTGTATTGGTACCGTTAGCGGCTATTGTGTTTGGAAACCCGAGTGTATCCTTCTTTGCTTGGTATATTAGATTTTGGATATGATATTGGGGTGTAGAATGGTTGTCGCAATGTGGGCTATGTCGGAAAATACCACCGGTTATGTGGCAAGGTGCATCGAACTATGTTCTAGCAGAATGGTTGTGTTCCAAAGACCAGCGGACGGCTGGCAAGGATTGTTTTTATTAATTGGATCTTTGTGACGGATGTTAGTATAGAGGTTACTACCATTAATTCAGTTTCGGTATTGAAGAATTTTTTCGGATGCGTTCCTTATGGCCGGGCATATCGTCGGGCGAGATTGTGGATTTCGGTATTGATTTGGGGTCGGGCACCATATCGTATGACTCCAGCAAGAGTAATAAAAAGTGGAAGGAGCAGCTTCAGGTTTCTTGGCATTGAGTTCGTTGCCAGGCCGATGTGGCTACCTGATATGTATTGTTGAGGGATTGGTTTAATCTCTCGTTATTGAGCTTATTAGTGATTTGGGGAGATCTATGAGATGCTTTTTCGGTGCTGTGAGGCGTTATGATTTTCGGATTGTGCTTGAGTTTTTGTAGCTTATGACGCTATATGTAGATATTGTTAGGCACTCAGTATTTTGTTGTAATGAGCAAATTTGGCTCTATGTGCATCTCCCTGTGTGAGATATATGTATGGATCGGGTGGCACGCCTCCATGGGTATGTTATATAGATCGGATTGCACTCCGCAATAGTGTGATGTTGAGAATAGTTTTCCATATGTTACTTGGTATGTCTTGCTTCCTAATTTTTAAAGAAAGTCCGTATTGGATGTTGCTCGGCGAATGGCGCATCAGTTGTGTCCTTTCAGGATTGAATGGTGTATATTACTTGCTTCACCGTGGGTGTGATGGATTGCTTGGTTTTAGACATCAATCTGTGTGTGGCTGTCTATTTTGAGCATGGTGACTTGAGGTTCATGTGTAATAGTGTTCGGAAAGGATCGCGCGTTGTGGTAAGGCCACGTGAAGTTATGACCTTTTGAAGAGGATTCAGGTACTCTATTTCTATGATGTGAGACAGGGTCTCAGCTTTATGTTGTAATAGTACTGTTGAGCTTGGGGTACAACTCTTTCATTTGAGTCATTTGTCATGATTTGAGTATGTTCAAACCGCCCATCATGTGGTGCGTGGATTATGCAAGTTGTGGCTTAGGCCTGTGATGAGGTGTCATATCACCAGAGTGGTGCATTGAATTCGAGGTGATCGTTGGAGTCATTAATGAATGCGAACCGATGTGATTTCAGCTTATTAGAGGGTTTATATCGAGGTTTGGTCTAGGAATCTGTTGTGGCAGTAGTCAACAGGGAAGTGGCTTTATGTATGGGGGATATGAGGAATGGTTACGGTTTATCACGTGTTTTATATATCGTTGGCAATATATAAAAGTGTTGGAATAAGACCTTAGCTTATAAGAGGCTCCTATCGATAATTGAGTATTTTGGGCAACTTTGATGAATAGACACTATCGTTTCGAGTGTTGGATGGTGTGGTTTGTTGCATGGGTTCACCTGAGGTTGCAGGTATGGGTTATTACAACTGGTTCGGCTTATTTTGAGTATAGATGTGAGGTTTTGATCTTATGTGTGATTTTGGAAAGTGCAATGCGGTCCTACGATTTATAGGTTAAGTGGACTGTGAAATTTCAGCTAAATTGTGTTATCGGACCTATGCGAGATAGGGTGATGAGGGATCACCCCAGGTATGTGCTTGGTAAGGTCATTCAGCTATTGGGTTGCTCCTAGTACATCTCTGGGCATGCTCGAGGAAGAACATTTATTTAAGTTGGGGAGGATGTAACGACCCGACCTGTCGTCTCATGTGTTATTGCTCCATTTCCCCCCATTTCATGCCTTTTCATATTTCGTTATCGGTATGTGGTGTGTTAGAGTTGATTTGGATTGATTTTGATAAGAAATGAGACACTTAGTCTCTTTAAGGAAAGCTTAAGTTGGAAAAGTCAACCGAATGTTGACTTATGAGTCAGAAGGCTCGGAATGGATTTTCGATGATTTGACTAGTTTCGGGTGATGATTTAAGGCTTAGGGGTGCAATCGGAGTTAAATTTGGAGGTCCGGTGTAGAATTAGGCTTGAATTGGCTAAGTTTGAATTTTGGCGAATTCGGTTGATAGGTGAGATTTTGATCCAAGGGTCGGAATGGAATTTTGAGAGTTGCAGTAGCTCTGTTAGGTGATTTTGGATATGCGTGCAAATTTTCAGGTCATTCAGAGGTGTTTAGGTCGGGTTTTTGATTGAATGTGCAATTCGGAAGTTTTTAAGAAACTTAGGCTTTGATGTGGTGAAATTTGATGATTTTGATGTTAATGATAGTGTTTTGATGATTGGAACAAGTTTGAACAAGGTTGTTGGATGTGTTGTTGTTTTTAGTTGAGGTACCGGGGGCCTCAGGGTGATTTCGGATGATTTTTGAAGCAAGTTGCAGGTCTGATTTTTATGGCTTCTGATATTTGCGCATCTGTGGAAAAGGAGCCGCATAAGCAGTTCTGCAGATGCGGCTGTTGTATCGCAGAAGCGGTCCTCGATGGGCCTGGTCAATTCCGCAAAAGCAGAAGTTTGGACGCGTAAGCGGTTCCGCAAAAGCGGAAAAATCACAGCAGAAGCGGTAGCGGGGAAACCGTAGAAGCGGATGTCTGATCGCATAAGCGATTCCTGGGGAAATTAGTGAGAACCGCAAAAGCGGTCAATCAGCCGCAGAAGCGGTAGCGGGACCGCATAAGCGAAAATCGCAGAAGGGTTTTAATGAAACGGTGCTCGCAAATTTCAGAGGTTAAGGAGAACATTTTGACTTCGGGAAGAGGCGAATTTGGGCGATTTGGAGAGGATTCGAAAGGGATTCCATTAGGTATGAATTTATAGCCTTGAATTATGTTGTTATGGTGTAAAAACAAGGATTAAACAGTGAAAATTCAAGGATTTAAGGGTTAAAAATGGTAGTTAGAGCTTGAAACCTAAGAAAATGTAAACTTGGAATTTGATGGGTCAAATGGACTCCGATTTTTATAAATTTGATATGTATAGACTCGTGGCGAGACGAGGAATCCAGTGATGTAAATTTTGGAATTTTTCAAGAAGTGGGCCCGGGGCTCGAGTTTTGCCAATTTCGTATTTTTGGGTGTTTTTCGAGTTCTTTCAATTGGGTTATGTTCCATTAGCCTATTGTAATGTATTCGTTGCGGTTTTGACTAGATTCAACGCGCGAGGAGGCGGATTTGAGAGGAAAAGGCATGGCGGACTAGTTTTGTGGCCGACTTGAGGTGGGTAATAGATGTAGATGATGACCTGAGAGTTTGAAACCCCGGTATCTCACATTTGACGCTGTATTGAGGCGAGACACGTACTCTATGGTGAGTGCGGGGTCGTTTGTGGATGGGACTATGGCTTAGTCCGTCCAAGTGATGTCTATATTGTGTTATTGACTAGAAATTGGCTGGTAAACATCCTACTTGGATTGTTATGAACATGTTTGGGCTGCGTGCCAACTATTTGGATCCCTTAGGGATTATTATCACCGTTGCCATGAAATTGAGCATGTTTCCATGATATTAGTCCTGAGTTAAATACTGTCTAGAGATGATTAGCAATCTTCTAAGGTTTTAATCACTTAAACTATAATACCTATTAAATGGAACTGAAAATGGTAAACTTGATTGTGCCCGTGTGGCTTGCATGCATATATATATAATTAGACTGATTATGGACCGGGCTGCACGCCGCTACGAATGCTACTATGTCATTGTGCTTGGGCTCTAGGAGCCCCTCCAGAGCCTGAACCCCACTGTGAGCGGGGTACCCAAATGGATCGGGCTGTACGCCGCAGCGGTCATGTGCATTGCATTGCATTCATGCATTGATATCTATTTGTCTATATGTCGTTGATTATTATTGTTTCATCGTTTAATGTGCTAAGTGGTTAGTTTCAGCTTTGTATTATGGTATTTCGGGATTTCTTACTTTCAGTCATTATATATGTCTATTACCACTGAGTTGGAAGTACTCACTTTACTCCCTGCACTATGTGTGCAGATCCAGGTATCCTGGGAGTTTAGCTGAGCTTTTGCTGATTTCATAGTTTGTCCGGAGTTGTCGAAGTAGCTGCCTGACGTCCGCAGGACCCGACTCCTCCCCTATCTCTTTTATTATCTTTCCGTAGTTTTGAGACATTGTATTATTTGGAGTCTTGTCAAACTGTATTGTTAGAGGCTCTAGACTCATGACCCCCAAGTCTTTGGGAATATATTCCGTGTCATCGTGATATTCAGTTTGGTTTCTATATATATTCAGTTTAATCTTTTAGCTTCATTGTTGTTAATGATATTCAAATAAATGGGTTTTGAGCTCCATGCTCGGGTTGAGAGTGTAAATGGTCGGGCTTGCCTAGCAGTTGTGTTGGGCGCCATCCCGACCGGGTTTGGGGTTGTGATAGAAGGCCCTTGGCCTTAAGGGTGTTATTTCGAACTTATCGAAATAATTGCCCGTCTTGAGTTCGAGTGAGGTCGAACCTTTCTATCTTTGATGACGAAGGCCTTTGGCCTTAAGGGTGTTATTTCGAACTTATCGAAATAACAGCCCGTCTAAGTTCGAGCGAGGTCGAACCTTTCTATCCTTGATGGTGATGGCCTTTGGCCTTAAGGGTGTTATTTCGAAATTATCAAAATAATGGCCCATCTTGAGTTCGATCGAGGTCGAACCTTTCTATCTTTTATGGCGAAGGCCCTTGGACTTAAAGGTCTTATTTTGAACTTATCGAAATAACGACCCATATTGAGTTCGAGCGAGGTTGAACCTTTCTATCTTTGATGGAGAAGGCCCTTGGCCTTAAAGGTGTTATTTCGAACTTATCGAAATAACGGCCCATCTTGAGTTCGAGCGAGATCGAACCTTTCTATCTTTGATGGCAAATGCCCTTAGCCTTAAGAGTGTTATTTCGAACTTATCGAAATAACAGCCCGTCTAAGTTCGCGTGAGATCGAACCTTTCTATCTTTGATGGCGAAGGCCCTTGCCCTTAAGGGTGTTATTTTGAGCCTATCAAAATAATGGCCCATCTTGAGTTTGAACGAGGTCGAACCTTTCTATCTTTGATGGCGAAGGCCCTTGGTCTTAAGGTGTTATTTCGAACTTATAGAAATAACAGCCCGTCTGAGTTAAAGCGAGGTCGAACCTTTCTATCTTTGATGGCGAAGGCCCTTAGCCTTAAGGGTGTTATTTCGAACTTATCGAAATAACAGCCCATCTTGAGTTCGAGCGAGGTCGAACCTTTCTATATAAGGGCCTTAAGGGTGTTATTTTGAACTTATCGAAATAATAGCCCGTCTGAGTTCGAAAGAGGTTGAACCTTTTTATCTTTGATGGCGAAGGCCCTTGGCCTTAAGGTTTGTTATTTCAAACTTATCGAAATAATAGCTTGTATGAGTTCGAGCGAGGTCGAACCTTTCTATCTTTGATGGCGAAGGCCCTTGGACTTAAGGGTGTTATTTCGAAGTTATCGAAATAACTACCCGTCTGAGTTCGAGCGAGGTCGAGCCTTTCTATCTTTAATGATGAAGGCCCTTGGCTTTAAGGGTGTTATTTCGAACTTATCAAAATTACGACCCATCTTGAGTTCGAGCGAGGTCGAACCTTTCTATCTTTGATAGCGAAGGCCCTTGGCCTTAAGGGTGTTACTTCAAACTTATCAAAATAACAGCTTGTCTGAGTTAGAGCGAGGTCGAGCCTTTCTATCTTTGATGGTGAAGGCCCTTGGCCTCAAGGGTGTTATTTCGAACTTATCGAAACAACGACCCATCTTGAGTTCGAGCGAGGCCGAACCTTTCTATCTTTGATGGCGAAGGCCCTTGGCCCAAGTCCCAGTTTGGCAGGCATTGCTCGTATCGATGGTTCAACGCTGCGGGCATCGGGTGCTAAAATTGCGTTCGGACCCGTGTGGTACGCGTGTTACAGTTTCTCGCATGACTTTGGCTGTTTATTTCGAAGATGCCTTCAGCCGAGAGGGTTACGGCTGTGCTGAGATGATTTTCGGTTCTTTAGCCTAGGTATCCCTTTTTCCTTGTTCAGAGTATTGGGGACTGGTAGGGCAGGGAATTCTAGACCAGTCTAACCTGTTCGATTTTTCGTTCCTCCATGCGCTGCTTTCAAATTTGGTGTAAGCTGGATTCTCTTCTCACATTTCTTTGGCTTCGATCTAGAAAAACTAGGTGTTTTCACTCGAAAATCTCCACAAACGGTGCCAAATAGTTTGACTCAAAAGATGTTAAACTCTTTTTAAGCAAATCAATCAAAAAGGATGAAGGGGTAAATCTTAGTCAATCATAATTAATACCGAATCGAAAGACAAAGAAGTAGCAATTGTATATGGAACAGATAAAGCATCAAAATGTCTTATTTATGATAAAGTTTTGCCTTGCCCCTCCTTAGAGGGGGAAAGAGAATTACAATTATTTTATCCCTTTTTTCAATATCCAGATGGAGCTCCTCTCCGCTCTCTATAATGAAGATTCCTTTCCTTTTAAGGGTGGAGTTCTGTTCATCCTTTTTGGCCTATAGGAGTGTTGGAAGGGAAGTGGGAGGGGAAGCAGGAGAGGAAGTAGGAGGGGCCCTTCCCTTCTTCGGTTCTCTTCCCTGATATTTATAGTCGAAAACATTCTTGTTTTTGCCACAACTTGGCATGGCTGAGTTGGGGAAGCTTACCAGCCGTGGAAAGGGCTTGGACTCGTCGCTTATGTTGAATGACGTGATGATGGGGTGAAGCTGACTTCGTTGACTTCTTTCGTAAGAGGATTATGATCGGGGTGAAATAATTTCATATATCATATATATAATCTTTATTGATGTAGCATATAATTAATATTATTCAATATATATAGGATTTTTCGGTAAACGTACACACTGCACTCCGGACCCTTGTGGAATTAGACTCTGTTTATTATAGTTGTTGTTGTAATATATATAGGGTTTTCTCGATAACAGAATCCGTTCAACATTTAAACCGAGTCTACCCAAAAAAATAGTTATGCAGAGTGCTTATAACAATTTACGTAGACTTTGTACTTCAGTATTTCACAACCAAAAAACAGAAAGGAACAGGAATCAAGTCTTTTAGCAGTGGGAGATTGTTAGGGATATAGTATATATGCTCTAGATCCAATACAATATTTGATGATTTAAACATATTTTTGTGAAGGTTATTTGATATAAAATATATATGACATTTGATATTCTTTTATCATAGTTATTATTAATTATTTGATTAACTTGATACGGTCCTTGATTAAATTTTGAGATTTGACATTGTGATGGAGATCATGATAATGAGAGTCAAGTTTCTTATAATTTAATCTTAATTTGTTCTTGATCGTAGGATTATTAATTTGGACATTGGTAATCTGGTAAGATCAATATTTATATGATCGTCTTTGTTAGATAAAGATTAGTTGATTTAATTAACTAATTCACATACATAGATGATGCATATAAAGATATGATCATTGAACCGACTCATTGGATAATTCCTAATGGTTAGAATTACCATAAATTGTCAATAGGGTAAGGCTGCTTGGTGGGCCGGGCCTAGGCCTAAACGGACCTGACGGGCCGGTCTTCGCGGTCCCGGGCCCGGTGGGCCTGTGCTCTGGCGGTCCCGGGCTTGGTGGGCCTGGGGGGTTGAACTGGCCCGTGATGGGCCTAAGCACACTGTGGTCCTGGGCTTAGCGGGTCGGGCTCGTGAGCTTAGCGGGCCTAATGGGCTTTTTAATTTCCGGACTTTTTTTATAATTTTTTTTGTTTAATATAATTTCTTGTAAACGATATATGTATGTATATATATAAATTGCTATTATATATGGATATATAAATATATGTAGTATGTATAATATAGAAATATAATTAATAAAGTGTTTGACGAAAATGTAAAATAACGAAATAATTGTAAAACTAAATTCGCATGCTTAATAAATTAATAACAAAGTACAACATGAAGCATAATACCTTCAAGAAAATAAAGTACAAAAACGAAAGCCTCCTTAAACTGCCTGTGGAATACCCTCAACACAATGCTTGATATGCCTCCTTAAACTGCCTGTGCTGGACCATGTACGAAAATTTAAAACTTTACCACAATTCTTGCACTGTAATACTAAGCCTTCTTCATTTTCTTCTAGCACATCATAGTGTTGCGTAACAAATAAGCGCACTCTTTCCGGAATAGGCATGATTTAACTTGAAAATTGAGATTGAGAGTTGAGACTTTAAGTCTTGAAAAGTGGAGAGTCAGAGATTGAGAGAAATTTAGTTTGTGAAACGAGTTTTGAGTATTGAAATGAAGAAGAGGGAGGGGGTATTTATAGTGTTAGAAAAGGTTATTTGTGTAATTTGAATAAAATAAAAAAACGGCTATTTTAAAAATATGGCCGTTTGGGGTGGGGCCCTAATTTTAAAATTTTTTGTTTTGTAGTATATATAGTATATAATATAATATATTTAGTACACTAGTATATTATGTATGTATATAGTGTATAATATACATTATATATATATTATGGTGTATATATATAGTACGTTATATATATATATATATATATATATATATATATATATATATATATTATGTATATATATTATTTGTTTATATATATGTTATGTATATATTATGTGTTTTATGTGTAGAAATAATCTTGTTTTGTGTTAATATATATGTATATATATTAAGTATATATATATATTATGTGTTTATATATATGCATATTTATTATGTATATATATAATATATATTATGTATATATATTAAGTATATATATTATGTGTTTATATATATGTATATATATTATGTCTATATAT
>MU679385.1:42916-84906 GCA_026770625.1 Nicotiana glauca | reverse complement strand
TATTATGTATATATATTATGTGTTAATATATATGTATATATATTAAGTATATATATTATGTGTTTATATATATGTATATATATTATGTCTATATATTATGTATATATAATATAAATTAAGTATATATATTATGTGTTTATATATATATTATGTATATATATAATATATATTATGTGTTAATATATATGTATATATATTAAGTATATATATTTGACCGTTTGGATTTTTTTTTTATTATTACCGTTGAGGCCCGCTAGGACCGGCCCAGGCCCGCCATCCGGTCCCGGTCTCGTGTGCTAAACTTAAAGAACCGGCCCGCCACGGTCCCAAAAGACCATATGAGCCCGGCTCACCAAGCCCGTCAGGCCCGCCAGGCACGCGGTCCCGGTCCGGGCCCGGTACAGGACCGGCCCACCATACAACACTACAATAGGGTATTCTCTTGAAGGATGTGATATAAGAATTTCCTTTGACCTGATATCGTCATAGTAATTGACAAGTTATTTATTGTGCTTTGATACTGGACACCTATGACCCTAGGGCGATAGTTGAAATGATATTGGGTACGGTTAAATACTTGTAGAATTAGTGATTGATCCAAGATGGAATCTGTCAACTCTTGGTAATGAGTTTAAGCTTCATGTTGTCATGAATTATAAACGACCAAACTACGACCTTGGCCAGGGCAATTGAATGAAAGAAGAAATGTGTTTCTTAGGTCATTCAATGGTCGATTATATTTGACATGAACACATAGTTGGTCGCCTATTTGGATTTGACAGCTGATCCATATCCTAGGGTGATCCAGATTTATAAGGATAGAAGGAATTACTACATTATTCTTCTACTGGTTTTTGAGAGTAAATTATATACTTCATTATATCCGATCGTTAATGAGTGTTTCTAGACGCCACCCTTGATTAGTATATTGATGAGATCAATTTACTACCGGCTTAGTATTGAACATATGGGGTCGCACACTAACGAGTATTCTGATCATTGCAAAAGGATTAATTACTTTATTATTTGATAATTAAATTAAGGAATTTAATTAGATTAGTAAATTTAGTTATTAGTCCAAATAAAATATTATTATATTCTTTGCTACCATATAAGATGTAATTAATATTAATGACGAGTTAATTTGAAGCTCTACTTGACTTCTAACTAGCAAGTTTCGAAAAAAAGTTGAATATAATACCTTGGGCCAACATTGAAAAAAAGTAAAAATAATGTGGGATGCTTTTTACTTTTTATGTAGTATTTTTTATGCTTAGCAATAATTATTATTAGTCTATTAAAATTAATATAAAAAGACTATGTTCCCCTATTTTCTATCTCTTTCATGTGTTTGGGAGAAGAACCGTGTGAGATGGAAGTATTTTCCTGTGTGACTGCCGTTGACTCAACGTTTTTGAAACCTTTGAAAGATTCTGACATAATAATTTACATAATCATGAAAGTAAAAATGTTTAGTAATTATATACTAATCAATTAAAAAGAAAATTAAAAATTAACTTTTGAGCTTGTTAGTTTAAATCCAGGATCAACTGTCCTTAACTTTCTAACTTGTAATTCAAAGTTCAGGATCAAGTGTCCTTAACTTTTGAACTTAGAACTCGAAACTCAGGACCAAGTATCCTTACCTTTAAAACTTGTACCTATAAGTTCATGACCAAGTGTCCAAAGTAAATCAAAATATATGTCTAGTTTCATATCCATTAGTGCTCATCCAGTTAGTCAGTTGAAACTTACGAAAATATGATTTAATTATCAATATCGTCTTACTTGAAGTTTATGATATGTAGATACTAAAGCAAATTTAATATATAATATGGACTTTTTATGTGGCAAATCTAACATATGTTTACTATCGAATTAAGATAAGCATTTACCTCATTTTTTTTCTCCAATATCTATTTTTGGAAGCTTGTCATGCATTATGGAATTTTAGTGAATGTATAAGAAATAATTGCTTAGATAGTTAAAAGAGCCGAAGTGTATCAATGGAGTTAATTCATGGCAGACGCATACACGACACGAGCCAAACCCATTGAAGATGAAGAAAAGTCTGCCATTTGTTCTTCTCCCTGACACATGAAAGCAGAAGGGTATTTTTGTCTGGATAATTAAAGTTTATTAAAGCACTGGCTAAAGACTAAAAATATTTTAAACAGTGACTTAAAAATAAATACATATGTTATTAGTTGCTAATCGTGCACTTCCCCTCTCTCCTCCCCTCCCCCCCCAAAAAAAAGAGAGAAGTACAATTAATAGTATAAAAAAATGACACAATTACATGGTACAATATGTTTATGTACATGTCATAAGTTTGAGTTTTCGCCTCCATCACTATTTGTTAGTACATATTATAAAATGAGATGTAGAAAATATTTATACAAGTCACTAATAGAGGTAAATTTTTTTATCATAGATCCAAAAAATAAAAAAATAAACACATAAAGAAACCAAAAATATCAATCCTGAATAAAATTTGTAGACAATAAATTTGCGTCGAGAAAATAAAATCAAGATCGAAAAATATTGTCACAATCGTAGTATTTTATTTCGAATATTCGAGTGTTACAATCTCTATGAATCCTCTAATTCTTCTTTCCAATAGTAATAAATTCAAGAGAATTTGAGCTTGATCTTGAATCTATGTTTGTTGCCACAAACAATTATCTTGAATTCAACTAGCACGAACTTTGATTTGAACTCGCACTCCATGAACCTTGATTTGTTTTCATTCTTGAACTTGAACTTCATTTGTTCTTCGTTCTTGAGCTTGAACTTCATTTGTTCTTCATTCTTGAGCTTGAACTTGAATTGTTGAACTTGAACTTGATTGCTTGAAGCTTGAAGTTTGTGGAGGAATTTGCGGTGTTTGATCCACGAGCTCTCTCTTGCTTCTTGTTATAACTCTGGTGTCTTTTCTGAGTTATGAAGACCTCTATTTATAATTGTAGAATGGAAGGGTTATGATAAGAACAAACTCTTTTCAAACAATCAAATTGAAGTGTGACATGACCGCATTTGATTGGCCAGAACATGTCACTTACACAAGTGGCGCGGTTTCATTGGCCATTTAATATGACTTGGCATGCCTTGTTATTTTGACACGTGACATGATCCCATTAGCTTTTCCATTTGACTCGGTGTGCCACGTCATTTGACACGTGGTACAAAACTGAGCCTCTAGAAAAATAATATCTTGGGCTTAATGAAGTGGGTTCATCGCTTTAGCCCAATTAAATAGGCTAGCCCAATATATAAGACTCATTTATTTAATCCATATATATTGGACCTATATAATTAATTCATGAGCAAACTTCATTTGTAGCTATACAGGAAAAACTAATGACAATAGCTAGCCACAAAATAAATCATACAATAAACAACCCAAAATTAATTAAAAGGCTAGCTCAAGACCACTCTCGCTCAAAATCCTAACTTGCTTCTCCCTCAGCGTTCGTACCATTTTTCTCAGCCAAAGCCGGTGCCGGACGCCGCTGTTGCAAGCGCCGCCTCTGTATTAAACCACAAATTAACGCCCTCCGTCGTGATCCACTCCCGTCCAGTTGAACGGGCTGAAAAACATGATTCAGAATTAACGAACAGGACAGTCAATCAATGACTCATTGATTACTAGCTCATCTAGGGTCATTATGTACAGATGATGTAGGCTTAAGTGTTTAGATGGTAATTTATTTTAGAAGCTCTCTGGATGGAAACAGAATTTGTAAAGAGATCTAATAAAGGTTCATTGAAATTTAGTTGAAAAAATCTTATATTTGCTTTGTCATTAGGCACTTAAAAATTATACAGTACTGTATATTAGGCGAATTGGACTACTGTCACATTTCATCTATAGAAATTTATTAGTTGCTTCTGGCTACCGGAGATAAGAAACCAGCATAAGTGGAACGATGATTGAACCTGTATTTTGTCCAATCTCTCTTTGAGACATGCTTGGTTATTGTGTGCATCAATTTCAAGAGATTCTGTCTCCTTATCTCTTCATTCATTCAGTTCCCTTCCAAAATGAACATCATCTTAAGAACTTGAATTCATCTTTGTTTCCATTGTTGAGAATTGAATTTGACGAGGGAACTTGGGACTCATTCATGAGCTTGAAGAATTAATATTGGTACTGAAATTAGAGGGCGTTGACTTTGAAATTGATTGAAATGTGAGAGTGAAAGTCATCCTTCAAATCTGGAAATTGCACTTACAGTTCTCTTTGCATATATTGTGTGAGTTGATGTTGGATTGTGAGTGAATTCTAATTGCAGAAGAAATTCCAAGAATCTTTGTTTCTGATTGAAGTTGTGCCTTGTTTTTTGATTGCTTGGGGTGCTAAAAACTGTAATTTTGGAAAATAAACTATTAAACTGCAAATTGAAGTGCCTCACCAGTCTTTCCACCTGTTTTTCAGCAGTTCTGCAGAACTGTTTCTCAGCCAATTTCCTGCACTCTTGAACAACTTTGTTCAGCTTTAATATCTGGAGATCTCTTGCACTTTTCGAGCAATTTTTTTGTACTTTTATCTTGCTTTATGGAAGAGATTTCGAGCAGTAAAATTCAAATTTTAACAGGGTTAAATAGCTACTGAATTCGGCAGTTTTCTTCTTCTTTTTAAAAGTCATTTTAGATTATTAGACTAGAGAGTATTTCTTTTGAATATTGGTATATTACAAAATAGGCTATCATTATACAAAATTTTTACAAAAATAGACTATCACTATAAATTTTTTATACAATAGATATACAAAAATAAACCGTGATTATACAGAAAATATACAAAATGGACTGTCACTATACAAAATAGATTGTCTACGAAAATATATTAAATAGACTGTCACTATACAATCTATATACAATAGATTATCACTATACAACTGTAAGTGGGACAAAACATGGGCTATTAAAATTTTGAGGGGCTATAGAGAGTAGTTTTCTCTTAATTCATTTATATATTAGCCCATAATATTTATTTGGACCAATATATCTTGAATTTAAAATATAGTCCAAATTATTTTATGGATTTAATTTAAGTAAAATTTATATGATACATATATTAAAAATTTAACCTTACATATGTAGTATAAATTTTCGGATCCTCCCCCCTCCCCTCTCCCCCTCCAAACTACAGGTAGAACTTACCGTTCTTCTAACAAAGTATACTACCTAAAGGGGAATCCAACTTGGATATACACATAATTTTTTGGATCAGAATCGCTATTCACCCTTTAACTACGACCATAAAATCATGTTATTTATCAAGTAATATTAGGAAAATACAGGTGGAATGTACCGTTATTCTAACAACGTATACTACTATATATATATATATAATTTTTTGGGATCCGAATCTTCATTCGCTCTCGTCTTTTCCGTTTTCTTGAGTCGAAATTATATATTTGAGGCATGAACCCATAAGCCTCAAACCCTGGATTCGCCTCTGGGTAAGGTAAGGTCTACATACACATTACCCTCCCCAAATTCCATTTGTGAGATTTTACTGGATTGTTATTATTGTTGGTCCGCTCTCCGACTACATCCATAAATTAGGTCATTTATTAAGTAATATCAGGAAACTACAGGTGGAAGTTACCGTTATTCTAACAAAGAATAAGAATCCAACTTAGATATCCACCATTATTATTGTGCATGGGCAGCCCTCCTTAAACAGAGGTAGGTATAGCTCATTGCATTAGGTGGCTGCATTATTGTGTACTCCTTCCGTAAGTGATTTTTTGGGATATTTTCATACAAATTAAGAAATCCTTCTTTTTGCATTAATTAGCAATGTAATTGACTATGTTAACCTTTACTATCTCACATAAACACTCCTAACACATATTCCAACATTATTTACCCGAAGGACAATGTAGGAAAAAAATAATTAATTCAAAATCTGAAAAAAACACTTATTTTGGACTACAAAAAAAATACCAAAAAAATTACTTATTTTGGACCGAATGGATTATCTCACTTGCATTCATTGCCCTCTCGTTATAGCCCTACTAATAATGTGACAATATCATATCTCAATGTCTGCTCCATGTAGATAAAATCAGAACAATATTATAAAGTATGAAGGGCTCATATACGTGATACCATTAATTGTTGGGGGCATATTTAAGGCAGAAAAAAAAAACTATTTTGTTCCCTAGAAGAGTACAGAAAATGATCAGATTAAGTGTTTTAGAAGCAGTGGATTATGGGCCAAAATTCCTCCTGAATATACGTACTATACATGCATGGATTTTGTATGCAACATATTTTACTCTTTTTAATCTGGTTTTAATCGCAATCTCTTTATTTTTTTCGTAAAATAATAAAATCATATCCTCTCTAAATCTTTAATGACCAAAAATATTTTTCAACCAAAATCAAGAAAGAATTAAAAAAAGAATGTGCATTGTTGACCAAATGCTAGCTAGGAGGACAAGTGGTCTACGCGAAGTAGAGAGATAGTGGACTAAAGGCCCTATCGTGGAGCCCACATCCATTGAGATGGAGGCGTTTTCGCCAAATTGGGTGGAACGCCCAATGTGGAAGTTAACGCGTGTTTTGTCACATTGATGACAGTTGAAGGCCCAGCCCAACTATTTGTTATTATATCTATGTGTAATTTTTATTGTGAACTATATAGTCGCCCTTAAAAATAATAATCGCAAAATTATTATTTTATATATATTATATACAGGAAATTAATTTCTGTATATTATTATAAAAATTATATAAATTTTATATATTTTCTCGACCATTTAATATAAATAATTTCTTGCGTCGGCTAAATTTTAGAGAAGGTACTAGCAGTTCTAGTGTTCAATAGAACTTTTTGATGACCGTATCTTTATATTTTTCTTTTCATTTCATTAGTTTTATACTTGTCAAAACAATTATTGCATATTTTTGCTGTAGCTTGATTCTGCCCTTTGGCCCACGTTATGAGTTGAATTTCATTAATTTATCATGAAATTGGAGTAAATAAAACAAATTAAATAATTATAATAATATATTAAAAGTGTTTACCCCAAAAATTGGATAACAATTAAACTATAATGTAGTTTTAAGGACATGTGATTTCACCTAATATCAATTGATGAATACGAAAATTTGTAGCAGAAATTAACAAAAAATTAGGCAAACCAGTGTTTGAATGGAGTTTAGGCCTCGAGTTGAATACCCTCGAACTGATCAGTGCAATAATAATTAAAAATATGGCAATATGATAAACAAGAATGTAAGCAAGAAAGCATTGTATTGCTTTTATATGCGTCAATGTAAGGTGCTTACAAAATGATTAAAACCCTCTTTATATAGTAGATGAATCATATCTATGGTAGTAACCGCCCTTGATTTGATCTGTTCCGGGATTTTCATCGTGATCTTCGACCGGTCACGGATATCTCGCTTTTCCGTTATCGCTCTTTGCTCGAAGTCTGCCATATTTGATCTCGATCATTGTTGGCCTCGATCTCGATAGACAACTCGATCCTCGAATTCGATACCTTGCCTTTGTGCTCCGGTCTGATCCACTACGAGACTAGCTTTTGATGCAATTCCTTGGCCTCGATCAAATAGTAAAATCGGGTAGGCTTGGTTTTAACTATATACAGATAGTCCTCTCGTTTCCTGGAGTGTAATGAGAAGAAACAAACTGAGCCTTCGAGACCTCAACCTGTTATGACGTCATCCTTGTGATGCAAGCGATTGAAGTAACTGAAACATCCTGTCGGTTCATACAGCAAGGCATTAAATGCTTGTAGTTTGTTGTCGCCCATTATTGGCTCTGAATCGTCGTCTTCATCCTATAAATATGCTTTCCTTCACTTTGCCAAACTTTACTATTGAACTCTATTCTAATCTTCAAAACCTTCTACAAATTTTAAGATTTTCCGTTTTGCATAATCTCTAGGCTTCGTACCAACCCTTCCTCAAAACACCAAACCTTATCCTCTTCTTCTTTATTTAAACTTACACAAAAATGGCGAAAAGTCAAAAAATGTTCCTCAAAAGGAAAAAGACTCTTCGTCGTGGCCGGCCGACGATAAAACACCGGCGGAGCCACGTTTTGAGGAGTGTGTTCCCGAGAAGGGGTGTGTCCTCGATTACGACTTCAAAGTCGAGAAGACTTCGTCGGTATCTGGCAGTGCGAGCCTATGTCGAGATATATATGCTCGATAACTGAGAGTGACCTTGAACAGGTAAAGAAAGACTGCTATTGGAAAGATATAAAGGTGGTAATTTCGGCCCCCGGAGAAGACATCACTACCCATGTGGAAGGGTTTCTAAGTGCTTACACTTACCCTTTCACCTTGGCCCATGTCAATCCCGTCATTATCAATTTTTGCTGCCAATATCAAATAATCCTCGGTCAGATCCACCCTTTTTTTTAGCGGATTATCATTCTGCTCCGATTATTTGCGAACAAAGCCAAGTGATGTCGTTCACCCTCAACCACCTCATCAGGTTGTAGCCCCCGTCTTTTTTGAGGCAGGTTAATAAAACTCCAATGTCAGGCCACCAAGGTATTGTTCTTAAGTATAGATAAAGATAAGGATCGGGGGTGGATGGGAAGGTTCGTTTGAGTGAAGACTCCCGACCTAATCTTGTTAGAGAAAATGCCATTTCCCGAGGAATAGAACATGAACCGTGAGTCCAATCCTGCTTTTAGATTTCATTTATTGTTTTGTTCCCTTTACTACTTCTTATCGACATTCTTTTCGATAATGTAGCAGTCTCTTGGATGCCCGGTGCAATTCCTGACCCCGAGAGCTGGGTTTGGAAACTAGCTTTGACCTCTTCGTATGCTGAGCACTCATGGCGCAATTTGGAAAAGGGTCGATGGGAGGCCAAAAATCACGGTAAGCCCTTTTACACATACTTGATGATTCTTGCTAGAATGTTTCTTTTCATACTTACTTGATTCCCTTTCATATATGTCTTGGCAGATGCTGTTATGAGGCCCCTGTCTGGGGAGGAGGAGATTTCACCCCCGGCCCCGAAGCCGGCGAAGGATAAGAAGAAAAAAGGGTCTCGACCTTCGAGACTCCAAAGCCCAAGAAGAGTAAGGCTAATAAGTTGAAGAAAGACACCACTGTCCTGTTTGTGGATGTAGTTCAGCGACTAAGAGACGAAGAAGAGGGAGATGAAGATGATGGTTTTGAGTTGTTTGACCGAACGAAGAGGAGCATAGAATCCCCAAAGGCCGCTGAGCCGGTGAAGGTCGGAGAGATTCAACCTCTAATAGAGGATATCTTGGAAGAGGGCACGAGCAAAGTCCCCGAGTCGTCGGAGGCTGAAGATGTTTTTCGCCAAAATGAGCAATCGGCAGGTGTGCCTGAAGGGCCTGACTTCGAGGCCCTTCAAAATGAAAAGAACGCCCCAAGTGACTCGTTTGGGGCAATAAAAATTGGCGATTCGCCGATCCTCCCTACATTTTTTGAGGGGTAAATTCAGGAAGCCGGGGCCATGGGGACCCCCTATATGGAAAGAACCCACGAAGGGGAGGAATTGTTTTGTGGTTGCTTTACGGTAGTTAAAGATGCTACCGACCTCAATGATGCATCGAGTCTCTTTGATGAGGCTCAACGACTTCTGAGCTGGGTAAGTCTCAACTCCCTTCATCGATATCACGCTTGTATTTATTTCTTCTTATCTAATTTCTTTTCTTTCTACATAGGTCTTGACACTTCATGGGGAAGAATTTTCTAAATCCCGGACAGAGCTAAGCCGATGAGAGGCTGATCTTCAAAGGCTGAAGGAGAGAAATTCCCTCAAACTTCTCAATGGGCAAAAAGAAGAGGAGATCAAGGAACTCCGAGTCGAGTTGGCCACGGCTCATATAGAGCAAACCGACTTGATTGAGCAGGTTTAAAAATTTTTAAAAGATCAATTTTATAAATTTGAGAACGACGAATAATACTTTGATCTTGCAGGTTTAGCAGAAGGCTGAAAAGATCAAACAGCTTCGTGAGGTGGTCAAAATGTTGAGGGCGGATACTTTGGGGTGAAAAAAAAATATGGACCGCCTTGCCTCAAAGAAAAATACTGCTCGAGTCTAACTTTCATTGGTCGAACGCCAACTCCAAAGCACAAGGAGGAAAACTTTTCCCAAGCCAAGAAAATTGAGGAGCTCGAGGCTCGGTTGGCCGCCAAACTTGCAAAGGTCGCATCTGAGGCAAAAAAAATAAAGGCTGACATGGATGTGATCGTGGACGTCTACCGAGCTAATGCTAAAGCTGCTCAAGCTCGAGCAAAGGAAGTGCTGACACTGCTCAGACTAGATTATACTGGGCTGCCGAGCATGCCAAGGTCCAATCTCGAAGAGAGACTCTAGAGGAATTCATGCTCGTGTCTTTAACCCTTCTGTCGAGGTCGAGAACGCGAAAGAGCTTGAGGCCAAAGCCAAAGCATTGCTTCCTTCCTTCCGATGATGATTTAGGGAGTGTGAATGGATTCGAGAGCGGAGGGGATTTCGATGGTGAGGATGTAGCTCCCGAAGAAAATTAGGCACTTAGAATTTTTAGTTTTTGAATTTTTATGCAGGGCCCTGATCGATCCATGTAAATACTTTCATATTCATTCTGACTCGTCTTCATTTCAATTTCTGCCTTATGAAAATTTTGTTTTGTTTATGCCTTGTTCACTAGGCAATTTGGTAGAAGTCGGACTAATGTGGTCTTTGTGATCGAGAGAGTACTTGTTGAACTCGAAGTAGGATGACCTTTAGGTTTTAGTTGAGTGAGGTTGACTTCTCGAACCCAAAAATAAGATGGCCCTTAGGATCTTGAATTAGGTCGATGTGGCCTTAAGAGAATTGCTTTTTACCCTCTTCGGCTTAGAAAGTTAATCATGTAAAAATTTGTTATGTCTTAGCATGAGATAAATTTGTACCTATTACGGTTTTTTACGGTTAGTGTTATCAAAACCCTTTGTTTCATTATGCCTTAGCATGAAATAAGCGTGTTTGGTAGTTCAAACAATTCGGTACCTCTTAGGATTTTCAAGGGTTAATGTGATCGACACTGTTTATAAATTTTCCAAGGGTAGCTTTTAAATCAGTTTTATGAAAATATTTTAAGGCCTATTTTATTACGAAATTTGGACATCTCTGAACCGTGTTAGTTTGGCCGTAGCCTTTAATTTTAGATTTGCCTCTTCTCAATTACATTCCAAACTTGTTCGAAATGTCAGTCCCCGAATGGGGTGACCATGGACTATAAAAACGAGGTTTGCCTTTTTAAGGTCTTATAATCTTGAGATTTTAGTAGTTCAACTACATCAATTTTTTATACGGTAGTCCCCGAGTACGGGATAAGTTTTTGAGGTTATTATCGGCCCTTAAGCTTGTTTCCACGACAAACCAAAATTAAGAAATTGTAAAGTAAAATTTTCTCTAAGGCATGAAATATGTGGCAAGGAAAATACTTTTCTCAATAGATTATATATGTGTACATGTTTGTCTTTTGGGCATGAGTAATCTACATGGGTACAGTTCGTTTGATCGTTTGGCCTTTAAAAGTTTTACCTACCGAGACCCTGTTGTCATGAAGTACCTTTCTTGTAACAAAGTTAACATTTGAGGGTGATTCCCTCCAGTATTCGAGGTTGATTGTAAAGAAGCCTCGGATATTGTTGAATTACCTCAAGGTAGAACAAATAATAGTTGCCTCGTTAAAAGCCTCACCGGAAAAACTACTTGGGACAAAAACCAGTCCGAGGGAAAAATAATGCAACGCGTGCTTTAAAACCTAAGGACTTTGTGTTCGAAAGTTCCTTGATATCTTCGATCGTACACCTGCAATTAATTAGTATAAAATACAAATGAAAATGGGGAAGTCGTACCTTAGTAGTAATATCGTTTGAGGAGTGATATGTTCTAATTGTTGGGTAATTGCTCGCCGTCCATCATGCCAAGTTCGTAATATCCCTTTTCGACGATTTCGAGGCCCTAATACGGTCCCTTCTAGTTCGGGCCAAGTTTTCCTTCGTTTAGGTCTCGAGTATGGAGGGTGACTTTTCTCAGAACTAAATCTCCGATTTTAAAGTGTCGAAGATTGGTCCTTCGATTTAGCACCTTTCGATCCGCTATTTTTATGCGTCCATTCGAACAAGGGCATCCTCTCATCTTTCATATAGCAATTCTAGGCTCGTATCCATAGCCTTTTGATTTGAATCCTCCGTTGCATATCGAAACCTGAAGCTAGGTTATTCGACTTCAACCAGTATCAAAGCTTCGACATCGTAAACTAAAGAGAATGGTATTGTCCCCGTACTGGACTTTGACATTGTTCTATATGCCCAAAGCACCTCGGGCAATATTTCTCTTCATTTTCCTTTGGCTTCGTTTAGCCTTTTCTTCAGACTTTGGATGACGGTCTAGTTTGTCGATTCGGCCTGCCCATTCCCACTAGGATGATACGGTGTTGATAGGATCCTTTTTATTTTATGGTCTTTGAAAAACTTTGTCACTTTGCTGCCGACGAATTGCTTTTTATTGTCGCATACGATTTCGGCAGGTAATCCATATTGGAATATAATGTGGTCCCAAATGAAGTCAATAACTTCTTTTTCTCTGACTTTCTCGAAGGCCTGTGCTTCAACCCACTTAGAAAAATAGTCAGTCATAAATAAAATGAATTTAGATTTACCTTGGGCCGATGGTAGAGGGCCAACGATATCCATTCCCCATTTCATGAACGGCCACGGGGATAGGACTGATGGAGTTGCTCTCCGGGGTGGTGGATCATGGGCGCATATCTGTTACATTTGTCGCATTTTCAAACAAATTCTTTAGTATCTTTTTCCATATCGGCTCAATAGTATCCTGCTCTGATGACTTTATGAACTAATGACTCGGCACCAAAATGTTTTCCACAAGTGCCCTCGTAAATTTCTCGTAGAACGTAGTTGGTGTCTCCTCGTCCCAAACAGTTTGCTAATGGTCCATCGAACGTTCCCCTATACAATGTTCCATCTTCGGGCAAAGTGAATCGTGTGGCCTTAGTGCATAAAGTCCTTGATTCTTTTGGATCCGATGGAAGCTTCCCGTTCTTTAGTTATTCGATGTACTTATTCCTCCAATCCTAGGTTAGAATTTTGTAATTTATGTTGGCGTGTCCTTCTTCGATCACTAACCTTGAAAGTTGTACGACAGTTCCTGAGCTAAGTTCATCATCTTTGACCGATGACCATAAATTTGCAAGGGCATCGGCCTTGCTATTTTGTTCTCGAGGTATGTGTTGTAGGGTCTATTCTTTAAATTGGAGTAGAGACACCTGCAATTTGTCTAAGTATCTCTACGTTCGATCTTCTCGAACCTCAAAAGTTCTATTAACTTGATTTACCACATGTTAGGAATCGCACTTGGCCTCGATGACCTCTGCTCCCAAGCTCTTAGCTAACTTGAGACCTACAATCATGGCCTCATACTCAGCCTTATTGTTAGTTAATTTAGAAGTTTTGATAGACTGTCTAATCGTATTACCTGTGGGTATCTTCAAAATGATGCCTAGCCCAGACCCCTTCACATTCTAACCGTGGAGAGTGTCCACACCCTCGATGATGTACTTGATTTTAAAAATAGTTCCTTTTCGACCTCTGGTATGAGGTCTAGCATAAAGTCGACCATGAAATCTACCAAGATTTGAGACTTGATGGTCGTTCGGGGTTGATACTATATATTGTACTCGCTGATCTCGATAAACCATTTGGCCAATCGGCCCGAGAGTTCAGGTTTGCACAAAATGTTACGAAGGGGGTAGGTGGTTACCACACAAATTGGGTGATATTGAAAATATGGTTTTAATTTCCTAGGGGCGCTTTATAAAGTAATTGCTAATTTCTCTAAGTGTGGGTATCGGTTTTGGCTTCACCTAAGGTCCTACTAACATAATAGACAAAAAATTGTGTACCTTGCTCTTCTTGAACTAAGACCCCACTTATCGCTATCTCCAAGACTGCTAAATACAAGTAAAGTTGCTCATCTACCTTTGGGGTGTAAAGTAATGACAGAATCGATGGGTATTGTTTGAGTTCCTCCAAAGTGTATTGACATTCCGAGGTCCACGTGAAATTGTTCTTATTCTTAAGCAGTGAGAAGAGCTGGTGGATCCTATCTGAGGAACTTGAAATATGAACCCAGGGCGGCTATTCGTCCTGTTAACCTTTGTATAGCCTTGACATTATCAATAACTGTGATGTATTCAATTGCCTTGATTTATGGGGTTGATCTAGATTCCCTGATTCGATACCATAAAGCCGAGGAAGTTGCCCTAGTCGACCCTAAATTCACATTTCTCCAGGTTAAGCTTCAAGTTGTACTTTCTCAGATGTCGAAGGTTTCCTGTAAATATTTTGAATGGTCCTCTTCTCGCAGGGACTTAATTAGCATATCATCAATATAAACTTCCATTGATTTACCCATATTTTCTTCGAACATTCGATTTACTAGGCGTTGATAAGTAGAACCATCATTTTTTAGTCCAAACGGCATTACATTATAGCAATAGGTGTTGTACTTAGTGATGAACAAAGTCTTTTTCTGATCTTCCGGGTTCATCTGTATTTGATTGTACCCAAAGTAGACATGGAGAAAACTAAGGATTTCGTGGCTGGCCGTGGCATCAATCATGCGATGGATATTCGGCAAAGGAAAGGAATCTTTAGGCATGCCTTGTTCAAATCCTTATCGTCTACACACATTCTAAGTTTGTTTCCTTTTTTAGGGACCACAACTAAGTTTTCTAACCATTCAAGATATTTTACTTCTTGAATGGATCCCATATTGAGAAGCTTCATTACCTCGTCTTTAATGAATGCGTGTTTTACCTCGAACTGAGGTCTCCTCTTTTATTTTTATCGGGCGGAACTTCGGGTCCAAGCTTAGTCGATGCATAGTGATCTACGGTGGGATCCATGTCATATATAAGTGGGACCAATCAAAATAGTCCATGTTATTTTAAAGTAATTAAATGAGTATTTTCCTAAGCTCAGGTTTTAACCCCGTGCCTAGGTATACCATTCGATCTGGTAGATGCTCGATCATATGACTTGTTCTAGCTCTTTGACCGTTGACTTAGTTTCATCGAAATCATCAGGGATTACAAAGGTTCTAGGTATCATATAATCATCATCCTCAAAGGTTTCCTGTTCCTCCGATCGGGCCGAGGTCGGCGACTGTAGTTGCTCTTTGACTTCTTGTTGCACCTTCGATTACGATCCCTTTGTTGATGACAATGACGATATTGGTACTACCTCATTGATTGCAAACATTTCCTTGGTGGCGGGTTTTCACCATACACCATTTTGATTCCTTCTGATGTTGGGAATTTCAAGACTTGGTGAATCGTCGAGGAAACTGCTCTCATATCATGAATCCAAGGCCTTCCAAGTAGCGCATTGTACCTCATATCGCCTTCGATTACGTGGAACTTTGTTTCCCAGATAGTCCCGACCACGTTTATTGGTAGAATGATTTCCCCTTTGGTGGTTTCACTTGCCATGTTGAAGCCGTTAAGTACCCGAGCTGATGGCACAATCTAACCTTGGAGGCCGAGTTGCTTTACGACCCTTGATCGAATAATATTTACCGGGCTACCTGAATCAATCAATGCACGTTTAGCTTGAATTTTATTAATAAGGATAGATATTACTAGTGCGTCGTTGTGAGGTTGTTCGATCCCCTCCGCGTCTTCATCATTGAAAGACAAGGTTTCTTGTGGTAAGTAGTCCCGAGTTCTCTTTTCAATCATGATCGCCACCTTGGTGCGTTTGAATACTGGTTTTTGAGGGATATCGACCCCACTAACGATCATATGAATTACGTGTTGTGGCTCTTCCTGCTTGTTCTATCTGTTCGAATCTCTATTTTTGAAGTGATTCTTGGTCCGATCACTTAAGTATTCTCAAAGGTGACCCTCGTTGAATAGACGGGCTACATCCTCTCTCAGCCGTATGCATTATTCAGTTCTATGACCATGAGTACCATGGTATTTGCACATTTGATTGGGATTCCTTTGAGCAGGATCGGTCTGTAAGGGTCTGGGCCATCTAGTATCCTTAATTCGACCAATTGTTGATACAATACCAGATGGATCTACGCTGAAGTTGTATTCTGAAGTTGAGTTGCTTACTTGGATCCGGCATCCCTATCGAAACTGCTTTTGCTCGTAAGCCCCCGGGAAATCTGTCCCCGATTGTTCATTCTATCATTCCGTAAGAGGTTGCGTTCAGGACAGTTATTTCTTCGATCTCCACTGTATGGCTGGAACCTATCTCTATTTGACCGTGGCTCCCAATCGACGTCTCTTTTAACTCTGTCCACAGGCTTGCTGGGATAAATCGAACCAATTGGATTTCCTAGTTGATCATCTTTGACCCTAATCATCGGTTGATACCCGATTGTGTACATCATCCCAAGTGACAACTGGATATTCGATCAAATTTTTCTTCAACTGTTGTGAGGCTATGGAGCTCCGAGCAATGAGACTTTGTGTAAAAGCTTGATCAACCCAGTCGTTGGTGATTGGAGGCAAATCTATTCTCTCCGTTTGGAACCAAGATATGAATTTCCTAAGCATCTCATTATCCTTCTGTCTTAGCTTGAAGAGGTCTGATTTCCTCGTTGCAACTTTAATGGCTCTCGCGTGGGCTTTCACAAAAGAATCTATGAGCATCACAAACGAATCAATAGAGTTGGGTGGCAAGTTATGGTACCATATCATGGCACCTTTAGATAGAGTGTCTCCAATTTCTTCAATTGAACGGATTCAATCTCATCATCTTTTAAGTCATTTCCCTTTATTGCGCATGTGTAAGAACTGACGTGCTTATTAGGATCGGCGGTCCAATTGTACTTAAGGATCTCTGACATACGAAATTTCTTAGGAATGGGCTTCGGAGCCGCACTTGGAGGGAAAGGCTTCTGCACGAACTTCTTCAAATCCAAGCCCTTTAGAATCGGGGGTGCCCTCGGTATTTGGTCAACACGTGAGTTGTACGTCTCTACCTTTTTGTCATTAGCCTCAATTTTTTTCACCTGATTCATTCCTTTTAGTGAGCTCCTCGAGCATCTTCTTAATGGCGGGTCAGTCCCTGATTCATTGGCATTTGATTTCTCCGACACAGGTTCGATTCTGTGAACAACTTCCTGTGATATTTTGAGATAAATATTGCTTGGTGCTTGATTCTGATTTTCGAGTTGCGCTATCGCAACTTGTTGAGTCTGCAACATTTCGAATATCATGCGAAGGCTAATTCCACCTTCTCCACCGCTCTGTGCATTCTGCTTGGCTACTCGGGCATCTCTGCAGATACTATTTCCAGGGTCGACACCCAGATTTTCATTTAGGGCGACGTGTAAACTGACATCGACTGGGTCTGCTATTGGTACTCCCTCGTGGCCAGCTTGAGGCACTTCGATCCTTGGGGTGGCTACATTATCGTGTTCTCCATGGAAATCGAAGCCGTTATTGGCGTGAGTGGGTACTACTTGCGAGTTAGACATGTTGATCCTGAAATAAAAAATACTCAGAAGAACAAGTATAAAGTAGCGTGTGTTATAAAAATTAATACCAGGCAATCACTAAATCCTTAGCCCCACGGTTGGCGCCAAACTGTTTACCCCAATAATTGGATAACAATTAAACTTATACCGTAATTTTAAGGACACACAATTTCACATAATATCAATTGATGTAAATAAAAATTAGAAGCAGAAATTAACAATAAAATTTGGCAAACTAGTGTTTGAATGGAGTTCAGCCCCGAGTTGAATACACTCGAACTGATCGGTGCAAGAATAATTAAAAATATGGCAAACTGATAGACAAGAATGTAAGCTAGAAAGTGTTGTATTGCTTTTACATGCGTTAATGTAAGGTGCTTACAAAATGATCAAAACCCTCTTTATATAGTAGATGAATCCTATCTATAATACAATTATAATTACGAAAGTAAATCTCATAATTAGCCTAAGCAACCACCCTTGATTTGATATGTTCCGAGATTTCTGCCGTGATCTTCGACGGGTCACTGATATCTCGCTTTTTAGTTATCGCTCTTTACTCGAAGTTTACCATATTTGATCTCGATCGTTGCTGGCCTCGATCTTGATAGGCAACTCGATCCTCGAATTCGTACGTTGTCTTTGTGCTCGGGTCTGATACACTACGAGGCTAGCCTTTGATGCAATTCTCTGGCCTCGATCAAATAGTAAAATCGAATAGGCTCAGTTTTAACCGTATACAAAAAGTTCATTTAAAGACCACATATTTTGTATTCATTAAATTAGTATAAACGAAAATGTTCGTAACTTTTTCTTCATAGACTCACACCTGATTCGTCTAACTAATTTTTTTTAACACGAATAAGTCATACGATAGTCGATTTTTTTAATCTTTTTTATTATATTACTTTTGTAGATCTACTAGTGAGATTTTATTGGGTTGTATATGTTTAGGCGAAAGCTCTAGCGAAGAACAAATAATAAATATGTACATCATTCGCACATCCTTAAGTTTCACTTATCTTATTAGTTTGTTGTTTATGCGTTTAGATAAATTATTATGGGATTAAATGATAAATTTGTAGAACATAATGCTAATATATCTTCAATTAAAAGTTGACTATGCTACTCTTCTCCTTTAGGATAGGATCCACGTTTTTTTTTCGTTTGTCGTATCTCTTTTTTTCATTTTTAGTCGAATGAATATTTATATTGAATGCAGAAGGTCAATTAAGTCCCAGCAACTTATTAAAAAAAGTGTTTTCTGTTATTTAATATAAATAATGCATTAAGGACGTTAAATGGGAGTATTATGGTTATCTATTTAAATGGCTTGTTACATTATCAATATATGAGAATGCCATCTTAATCATAGACTCATAGTCATTTCTCCCAATAAAATTATAGCATGCTCGCAAATAGTGGATAATAGTTTATTCCTTGCTTTAAAACAAAGTAAAATGAGTGTCACAACAATTTTAAACTGTATGAAATGAGAAAAGAAATACCATTTGTACATTAATTTATGATACAGAAATTGGAAGTGTAAAATATATTTGCATAATCATATTAATTAGTTAAGAAATAATCACGAGTAAGTTCGTACAAGATTTAATATTAATTGGTAACCAGATTAAAAATGTTAATTAATCTACTATTATTGATTAAACTACACTAATAATATAATATTTCTTACACTTCAATACATATAACTTAAATGCTTTGCATATTTTATTGTTCTCCAAAAAATTTCTTACACAAGGTAGCTGCGTTATATCTTCTCCATGTAGTATGTTTTATTAGATCCACAATAAAAATTATGTTTCAATTCTAAGTAAGTGGGAGTCGACTATATAAGTCTTTACTCATCATTTTATTCCTTTGAGTTCATCTTATTCCAGAGAACATGACCTTGGATAAAAATGTGCAGATGATTAAGGTAGAAGGTTAGATAGCTCAACATTGTCCTTGCTCGTGCTAGTAATATAGTGCATTGTACGTATACATAGTGTTGGTCTTGTAATTTCTTACTTTTAGATTTTTGGTTTTTTACTTGTCGCTTCTTTCGCTTCGGTTTTCTGATTATAGTACTTAATGTTAGTCTTGTATGTTTGTTTCGGTTTTCTGAGTGTCTTGTTTGTTGTTGCTCCTACCTTTTATCTTTCTGAGCCGAGAGTCTTGCGAAAACGACCTCTCTACCTATTAAAGGAAGGGGTAAAGTCTGCATATACATTACCTTCTCCGGACCACACTTATAAATCGATACGAAAGAGACATTGAAAGGGTTCAAACACGTGAAACCATTAATTCCTGGGCCAAATTAATAAATAAGTATCTACTGCTATGCACCCTAGAAGAGTACAGAAAATAATCTGGTTTTAAGTTTCAGAAGCAGTGGAAGATGGACCTAAAATCCTCCTACTTCCTTCTTCATGTGAATATGGGGCCCACCATGTGGGTATTCTTGTTTTGTTCTCATCGAATAATTTGACACGTGTCTTCTGATTGGACCCATACCTTAATGTGTTTTTACTTTTGATTCGTCAAATTGCACTAACAATTATAGGGAAGAAATGATTAGTTTAGTCCACTAAAGCTAATTATGTTTTGCTAAGCCGCCATGTTACATCATGAAATTAGAATTAGTTAATCCCAATGAAAATAATATGATTATGGGGAGAATAAAGAATGAAAACGGAAGAAAAACAAAAGGGCAAAAAATGAATGTTACACTGAGATTCTTTTTAATTTTTTTTTTCCAGATTAAAATCAGTTTTATGCATAAATATTTAAACAGAGACAAATCCAGGATTTAAAGTTTATAAGTTTAAACAATGACCTCGAGTTATATATATAATAATAATAATTGAGTTCATAATCAAGTATTATAGATATTTGGTAAATTTTTCAATACAAATAAGAGTACAAAATTTGAGCAAAAGCTATACGGTTCACGGGAAACCATAATCTTAAAGCTAGAGCCGCCCCGGTTTCTAAGATGAAATGTCCAACTCATAAAATATGCCAAGTTTGAAAGGCCGTCTAGGAATTTAGCCTTTTTGTAATTTCAGCTCAGATATGTGAATGTGAGTTTATTCAATTCTAGGGGTAAATGTGTGATATTGGGCTCATCCAAGTGGAAGCAATTGAATCCATATTGACGAGACGATCCAATTCAATCCTCCTTCCAAGTTGGTCCTGTAGATGTTAGCGCGCTATACATTTCAATGGGTATTTGCACAAATAAGATCGGAAAGTGATAATGTATAGCCTCTCTTAAATTAATAGTTAATTATATATATATATATATAAATAAATTATATATGTTATATACAAAAAGTATACAAATTTTATAAATACCCCAAATAGGATACTTCGATATCACTATTAATTTTTTGGCCGCACTTGCCTAATGGGGAGCAGTACTTCAAGTTTAAAATGTGTTAGACCCTCGCTTGCCCCATGCACTGACCTTAAAGGATTGCCTATGGGACGAGCGAGGTACAATAATCAAGACCATCCATTTTCAAGATCATTAGATGTAATTTCCTATATTTCAGTTCAAAATCTTCGAGAAACCAACTGGGCTATCATATCAACAGAAAGTTTTTGGGTTGTGAAATGAAATCAAATTGGCCGAAAAATTAAGTTCATCTTATGTGCTTATCATACTGGGGGGAAGTGTGTTAGCCACTAATAACATATGTATTTACTTTTAAGCCACTGTTTAAAATGTCTTTAGTCTTTAGCCACTGCTTTAATAAATTTTAACTGCCCGGACGAAAATACCCTTCTACTCGTGTCCTTAAATTTTGAACTTAACTTCAGGACTACATGTCCTTAACCTTTGAACTTGAAACTTTAAGTTCAGGACTTCAGGATTACATGTCCTTAACTTTTGAACTTGTAACTGTAAGTTCAGGACCAAATGTCCTTAACTTTTGAGCTTGTTAGTCTAAGTTCAGGACCTATTGCCCTTACTTTTGGGCTTCTTAGCCTAAATTCAGGACTTATTGTCCTTAACTTTTGAGCTTGTTAGTCTAAGTTCAGGACTTCACGACCTATTGTCCTTAACTTTTGAATTTGTAATTGTAAGTTCATGACCTATTGTCCTTAACTTTTGGGCTTCTTAGCCTAAGTTTAGGACTTATTGTCCTTAACGTTTGAGCTTATTAGTCTAAGTTCAGGATTTCAGGACCTATTCTCCTTAACTTTTGAACTTGTAACTGTAAGTTCAGGACCTATTGTTCTTAACTTTTGAGCTTGTTAGTCTAAGTTCAGGACCAAGTATCCTTAACTTTTGAACTTGTAATTCTAAGTTCAGGACCAAGTGTCCTTAACTTTTAAACTTGGAACTCGAAGTTCAGGACCAAGTATCCTTAACTTTTAAACTTGAAACTAGAAGTTCAGGACCAAGTGTCTTTTAGTCTTTGTTTTCCATTTTATTTTTGGGAGGTAGAAGGATTCATTTGTTTGTTTATGCAGTGTGTATATATTAAAGGAGTAGTGAATTTCTGCCTGCAGTGTGTAGTCCATTAAAAATATTGTCGCCATAGCGAGGACTCTGTCTATGGTACATTAAAGTAGCTTACCATGTACTTGAAAAAATGGACTTGGTTTATATGAAGCAAATCTTTAGTTAAAGTTAACTTCTTTTTCTCAATTTATTGTCTCTTTGCCTATTTTACTTGTTTTTCTGTACAAGCAGTTATTTTTCGATCAGTTGTTTTGATTAAATCTTTTTCTTCGCTTTCTGTTCTTTTTGAGTTTTTTAATTCCTGATTGTTACATATCCCATATGATGAAGACAGAAGAATCTAAGGTTTGATGGAATTGGAACTTTGAACTTATCTTTCTTCCTATCAACCATTCTTCGGCACCTTATTGTGAATCATGACATTAGCTACTAAAGAAGAAAATTCTTCCGGCACAGTTCTTCTCCCTAACATGAAAGAGATAGAAGAAAGGGTAACACGGTCTTTTCATATTAATTTTAATAGATTAGTGGTTACTATTGCTAAGCATTAGAAGTGCTGGATAAAAAGTAAATACCACTTTAAAAAGTGACTACCCTACACAATTTTTACTCATACTGGAATGAGCCCAGCCCAGAAATTGACTTTTGCTGCATATACTTTTACTTCTTTTCAAATTGTTCCCTAAACTCATAGGAACTAATTTGCTAGTTGCTGCAGAAGAGGCTGATCTAGGATTAGAATTTATGGGCTCAAAATAAATGCAATAATACTGCAGGGGCGAAGCTATGTGCGGTCAAGCTTGGTCAACTGAATATCTTTCCTCAGATAATTATACTGCATGTAGGGTAAAATGATATTTATTTTTAATCAAAAAATAAACTTTGAACACCCTTGCATAGTCTATTGGCAAAGGTGTTCAAACATATTGGTCCGAGCTGACAATAGTGGTTACAACTAGGGCTGGGCATATATCGGATAAAACCGATAACCCGGACCGTTAATTATTTATTGGGTTAACGGTTCGGTAATGGTTTAGAATTTTTCTTTATTGGGTTATCGGTTCGGACCTCGGTTTGTCAATGTTGTTAATGGGTTAACTGATAACCCAATAAGAATTAATAAAATTATAACTTTACCTTTATACATATGCTAGGCTTCTATTCATTCTCTCCTGTTCTTTCTCAGCCGCACTTTTCAGTTGCTTCATTTGCATTCTTCATAGACCTTACTAGTTACTCCTAGTGTAAGTCTTTAGTCTTATATATTAGGCTTTTAATTTCTATAGCCAAATTCATCTTCATATTGGTATTTTTTACTGTTAATGATTCTTTAATTTTTATTTTCGTTTCTTAATTTTGTGAGCTCACGTTGTGCAGCCTATACCTACTACCAATTTTCCTTCGCACTTATCAATTCTCACTCGACAATCTTCGTCAGTTTCGGGTTAATTTTTGAACATTATTCTTCTGTACAGTACGTTGAGCTTTGACAAAAGGACTACATTTTCTTGCCTTCTAGGTGTTTTTCATTTCTGTGTTAGTAATGCTCATGCACAGATCAAGATTTTGCTCTATGGTTTCTTTTTTCAGGTTAGGCATTTGACAAACAACATCCAGTTTATATTCGACTATTAGTACTATATGTTTGGACTTGTTAATTTTAAGGTGAAATTGCTACTACTTTGTATTATTATTAGTGTATTTGGACAACTGTTGTTGAAGAATTAGTATTATTCCAGTTGTGGTCACGTGACATAACGCGTAAATGGGGTTCACACCATGTGTGAATTCTTCTCTTTTTTGCTTAACTCTAGTGAATTGTCTTCTCTTTTTTGCTTAACTCTAGATTGAGTTATCTTATCGGGCAAACCGATAACCGAACCGATAATGATCGATAACCGATTAACCGATATCTTATCGGTTTATCAAATTTGTAAACATATAACCGATATGCTAAATCGATAATATTCATAACCGAACCCAATCGATCAATGCACACCCCTAATTGCAAATTGCAACTTGCAACTTAGCAACGAGGCCATGACTTCTAATAAGAGGATTAAAAAAAAGGCAAATATTCCACAACTCAAATTCGAACTTCCAACCTAATGAGCCAGCTTTGAGATCACACTCACGGCTCGCCTTAGGGGATTCAACAATTTAAATAGGCCGAATATATATGCGGACACTTAAATTTGTCAGTTTTTTTTAGGCCCCTTGAATTAAGGGTACGACCTATTGATCGCCTGATCCATGCTTAAATTGTACCTATAGAACAATTATGTCGTACCATTTTAATAAATGCAAAAAAATATTGCTTTCAACCTATTTGCAAAGGATAATTTTCACCCTTAAAAAAGATGAAGAAGAAGCTATGACATTCCAATTTCCAAAGGCTTTTACATAAACATTACTAAAAAACTTTGATTGATTGGATTTGTCAACAACAGAATGAAGAAACTCTTAAAAGAAACATAATTTAATAATACACTTGAATCTGTTTGCCTATTTGTATGAAAAAAGAAGAGCTCACTTTAAATTCAATCTCATTTTCATTCAAGAACAATATCACTACTAAAATATAACATAGGCAATATATCCACACAGATATATAGAAACTAAAGTTATTCTCAAGGTGAAATCCCCATTTTCCAGGACATAACAAAGTTTTTCCCAACTGGTAATTCTAGTCCTTGAATATCTACCATCATACTCTTCCTCTTATCGCCTCCCTCCTCGAGTTTGTCAATATACTTGTGTTCTTCACTAGTAAACTGCACGTTCGAAGTATCTGTAACTTGAGTTCCGTCCACTAGAATCTCAAACGCGCCTCCAATTCGATCCAAACCCAACACTGTAACCTTCTCAATAGACCATCCTTTGTCCAACGCGTATTTGCTCTCTTGAACTTCAGACCAAATCTTCACTGTTCCATTGCTGGTTTTTGCATAGAAGTCGATATATGTTGACTGTCCATTTCCTAGCTTCATCTCAGGAAGCTCATCCTCGTCGAGGAAAAGCTTTCCTTTAGCTTCCCCTTCGGATGCTCCTAATGGGAAGGCTACGACGATGGTAAAAGGTGTCATTCTTGCTTGTTTTGTTAGCATCCCACCGCGCTGCATTGGTATTATGGCGTTTTGGTACAGATGCACGTTGACTACATGCAATGGTGCATTGAGTGTGAGGTAGTGTGGTTCTTTTGTGACAACAGCCTGTGTCATGTCGAATAAACTATACCAAGTGCCCGGAGGAAACAGCGCTTTCACTTCAGTTTTACCTTGTTCTAGCACCGGAGAAACCATGACACTGCTTCCAATCAAGAATTGAGTACTCAACTCGTAAAGTTTTGGGATATTCGGGAAAGAGAAGAACAGTGGCCGAGCAATTGGTGCACCAGTAGTGTGTGCTTCATAGGTCAAGGTGTAGAAATATGGTAGCAATTTATATCTCATACCTAAAGCATTACGAGCAGATACAGCCACGCTTTTCCATTGGTAAAGTTCCTGTCTTGGTGAGTAGTAGTTCGCGTGATCTCTTGAGAAGGGATAGAACGCGCCAACTTCAATCCAACGGTTGCATAGCTCCTCAGTAGGAGCCGGATAAAATCCACATATGTCCGAACCAACCATAGGAACACCAAACATACCAAAATTCAAGACTGTAGAGATTGAATACCTCAAATCTTCCCAAGTTCCTTTGTTATCCCCTGTCCAATGTGCAGCATAATGGCCTGAGCCAACAAACGTAGCACGAGACAATATGAACGGGCGTTTGCCCTCTAACGCTTGAAGACCCTTGTGAGTTGCAATAGTCTCAGAAAAACCATAAAGACTATGAGCATCATATTCTCTAACTCCATTGTAATGTGTTGCACTAGTCGCAATAGTTTTGTAACCGATTGGAGCTTGAATTCCAGAAGCGTTTATCTTATAAGGCGGATCATCCCACTTTGTGCTCGTTACATTCTTGCAATCCAGGCAACAAATCCAACCCGGACCTGTGCCATTAGGACATATCCTACCTTCCGGGATCGTGCACAAACCAGTGCAGAAGTTAGAAACTTCATTCATATCAATCCAAAGGCCATCAATGGGTGCAAGTTCATGGAACCGCCGAATTTCATCACCCCACCACTCAACCGTTTTCGGGTTGAGGAAGTCAGGGAAATGAACTGCACCAGGCCAGACTTGTGCTAAAAATGGCTTGCCTTGATATTTGATGAAAACATCATTGGCTATACCTCTTTGATAAACACCATAACTTTTGTTAACTCCAATTCCAGGATCATTAATCACAATATAATGCATGCCTTCGGCGTGGATTTTTTCCAAGAATGCTCTTAACTTTGGGCCAGGATAGTTGACAGGGTTGAGAGTGAAATCCTTCTTCCCATCCATGTGATCATCGTCATTCCAAATTACATCAAGAGGGATCTTTGCTTTCTTGTAATTGGCAATAACATCTTCAATTACAGATAAATTGTGGTAACCCCATCTGCATTGATGGAAACCTGTAGCAAGAGGAAATATTGAATTAGGGCATGAATATTGAATACAAACATTTTGCAAACACCATACTACAATCCAGTTTTAGCAGTAATTCAGTATGTTTTGAAAGTTAACAATGTAACAAGTCAGTCCAATAGTGATATTATCCGCTCTGTCCCTAGGCCCGCACCGCTTTAAAACGCATCACTAAGTCTAAGACTAGTTTACTTATATATCCAGCACCTTTCCCGTGTTTTGTCTATATGGGATTCTCTCTGGTGTCACAAACAATTATGTCCGGTCGCGCACATAGACTATTTTTCCGCGTACCTGCTACCTCCCACGAGCAAGAAGTATAGTAGCTCATCATCTAAGATTCCCTTATTCAACCATGAGATGGAAACCACATATTTTGATATAATCTCAAGAACCTTTTAGTTAAAATGTCTAGAATGTTATCTAGACCTATCACCTATCACAACTAGTAACAGTTTTGTTCTATTTGCATGACAAGAAAACACTTGAAAACTACAGTTTGGCTATGATTTAACGAAAAAAACCAAGAACACTTGTCCAACAGAAGCACAACACATCAAATTATATGTCCAAAGGACATGTCATGTCATGGTAAATCAATGATGAAGATTTGTAAATATATGTAGGGAAGATTACACCTACTACCACTACAGCTTCACACAATGATATAAATGACAGTGCTTTCTTGTAGGACAGTTGTTTTCTGCCAGGACCAGCTAATGTAGGAGACTATTGTTTTAAATTTTTCTTAAATATTTACTAAATCAAGCCATATTGCTCGAACTTTTTAAAAATATAGTTAGGTGTGTGTCGAGTCCTCTAAAAATAGTGAATTTACAGAGGATTCGACACATATCATTTTTACAGAATCTACGCGACATGGCAGTTAAGTTAATTATAAAGTAATTACAAATAAATCTCTCATGAACATTTTGATTAGTAATCAGATAAAAACAATAATTAAACTAGTGTTACATGTTAGAGTGCACTGATAGTGTAAAATTTTCGCATAGTAACTAACCTACTATTACATGTTAGACTGCACTAACGACGTATATATAACATAAAATTAAAATACTACTCTCTCCGGTCCACAATAAGTGAACCTTTAACCTTTGACACACCCATTAAGGAAAACGAACTCCTAAAGAGAATAAGACATATTTACTAAATTAACCTTAACTAATTATTACTTTGACACATTAAAATATGTAAAAGGGCAAATTTTTGGAAAAATAAATTAATTATGTAATTGATACTTATTTTAGATCAAAATAATAAGGTAAAATGGTCACTTATTGTGGACCGGGGTGCGTAATGATTATAGGTACCGTATGACCATTTTTAGGTTACTTTTTAAACTATATCCCCATTAGCTGTAGGTGATTAACCTACTATTACATGTTAAACTACACTAACAATGTCAATTAGTAATCTAAATTCCTACAATAGCCTAGGGGAATAAATTTGGCACTTAAAAATAGTTCAACAATTTATTTATTTTTAAGATATATTTAGACACTGAAATAATGGGGACAAAATTTTAAAAGTAGCCACAACGGAGGCCCCCTAAAGCAAAAAACGCTAAAAATGTGAAGCTTTGATGTATCCTTTTTCTGTGGGCCTAAGTGAGAGAATTAATTTTTTTTTTTAAAGTCAAAAAAGTGATTTCCCCTTTTCAGAAATAAAAGAGACTAAAGGAAAATAGCAGTGATGACAAAAAAAAAATCAGTAGTATTGGACCAGTCCACCAACTCATAAATATCATTAATTTCATTGATACTATAGTACAAATAATTCATGACACATTTTAATCAATACCAACACCTTGGCCTATCAGAATATGAACGTAGAAAAAAAAAAAAAAAAAAAAAAAAAAAACTTTAGTAGTTTAAGGTACTTATCTGTAAAGATTAAGCAAAAAATTATATCAAATGACGCGTGTAATTATGATTAGCCCAAAACGTCAGAAAAAGTTTTTAAAAAGGAAAATATAATAGTCCACATCATACAAGATTTGTTTATCTACTCAATCATTTGATAGTGGCAATCATTTGATAGTGGCAATATTAAAAATAACATTGTTTTTTTACTTTATCCTCCAAGAAAATTTCATCAGTTATTAATATTAATAATATATCCTAGGTTTAAATATACAATAAAAGTTAAAATTATATAAAGAAAACTAAAATAAATTATCATCCTCTTAGTAAAAAAGTCACATGTATTAACTACTTCAACTCCAATGTCCGAATAGAAAAAAAAAGATGCGATTATAAAAAAGTTGGAAATACTTATTCATGTTTAAATTTATATCAAATTAATAAATATATAACAGATATTTTTTGTGCACTTAAATTGAGTGTGAGTGAATTTTTTTTTTTATGAAAAAAGAATACTTCACTAATTTATCAATTATTCTGATGGTCCACAATGTAACAATTGCTATCCTAACTTTGTCCCTTGTATCTAAGCTAAAACCAACGAGGTGGACTTATCCTCGACCACCCACGTGTATATTGGCTTTTTCTTTATAATCGTGATGTTCAAGTCAATATAAGTTTATTTAATTATTTATATAAATATTTATTATCTCGTATCGGCACAAGATATTAGATAATTTTGTCCAACATATCTATAGGCTTTATAATAAAGAAAAAAATAGAGGTTGGACTTAAATGGTTAATGAAGTATTAGCTTCACATTAAGCCACTTTACAACAGGCTATGTTATGTAAAAGTTCCAAGTTATGTGCCCAAAAAAGTTTACCTTTGTTCACGTCATCAAATTAAGTTGACCGACCTATAATAATAAATAATTGTGTATGAAATTCATAAAGATATTATATATATCACATTTACAAGATTTGAAATTGTATGACCCCTAGTAGTTCAAGTAAAATGTATCTAAACTTAATGTTAGCTTCTAATTAGATGCGGATGTAGTGTTCCGCTGAACCCATACGATGTGGAATAAAAATTTGGAAGAATTAACCCAAATAACCGTTCATCCAACTGTTTAAACTAAAAATAATTAGTAATATATGCATAATTTATGTATTATATGTGTAAAATGGTGTATAATGTATGTATATGACTAGAAAAAATGAACAATGAATATGGACGGCTATTTGTGTAAAAATCCCTAAAATTTATATGTAAAAATTCATTAAAATTATAAAAATATTATATATAAACTCATAACTTTAAAAATATAGTGGATTCAATGCAAAAACCTTAAAAATTAAACCAATAAAATTTAAATCAAAGATCCACCCCTGCTTCTAATCAATCTTTTATCTATTTTTTGTTTTTTTAGTCATGACTCTTTTACCTACTTCAACTTTAATTAAATGCTGCCTTTTTTCCCAACTTTAAAAGCATATATCCAGGCCCCTACTAATACAAACTAAAATAGTTGAAACCATACTAACCAAAAACTAAATATCAACAAATATCACAATTAATGTAATTAATTGAAGTGAAAAAGATAAGACAAGAATTTATAAGAAAACTTACCAAGAGACCAATAGGGCATAGGAGCAGGCCTGCCTATAAATTCAGTATATTGATCAACAACAGCAAGAGGTGTGGGACCAGCAAAGAAGTAAAAGTCCAAAATACCCCCAATCACTTTATATGTCAAAGAATTCCCTCTGTAAAATACATCCATTCCATTGCTATTTAGCAATAAAACTGCATGGGCATAACCTTCACCATTAAAATTCCTTAAATCCATATACATTGGATGTGAACCATACAAATCCATATTCAAATTAATTGCTGATTGGTCAGTTGTATATAAAGTGTAAGGGTCATTTGGGTAAATTTTAATACCATGGGGTTGTGTATTTTCACCTAAACCATATAATGAAGCATCTTTGGGTAATTTTGTGGATATTTCAAGATATTGGTCTTTAAATACCAAATTATTATATGGGTCTGAATCATCTGAACTTGAATTAAAAAGGGTTTCTCCATTTGATTTTCTTTTCACTGAAAAACCAAAAGGGTCAGTGGTAAAGCTGAAAATTAATTCATTTCCTGAATATTCTGAGGTTCCTAGTGGAAATGGACTACTTTTTCTTGAAACACCAATTGTTTGTTTCAATAATGGAGCTTTTTCCCTCGGTAATAAATTGTATGGGACTTCCCATCTTTCCTTCTCTGCATCTGTTATTTGAATCCTCAACCGATTATCTGTCTCATGCCTGGAAAAAAAATCACAAAAATTAACATAAAAATTCAATTTTTATCAAGAATTAGTGCATAAAGATTCAACATTATCACTAAGCTCCCTGTTATGCACCGGGTTGTTACCTTACATTTGTGCAAAAGGCGATTTTCACAGCTATTTATCAAGAATTAGTGCATAAAGATTCAACTTTATCAAGAATTAGGTGTATAAAGGGTAGAGGGGAGGGCCGGAGCACAAAAACATTTCTGCAGAAGGCTATTTACATGGCTATTTATCAAGAATTAGGTGTATAATCAGAAAAAATGCAAGCAAAAGACTTATATTTAAGTAGAAAAGATTAGAGGAACGGGCCCATCAATCATTGAGCTGAACATGGGTGGAGCTAATGAACGAGCTACGAGTTTGAGTTCGGGGCGAAACCAGTAGCTTTTTCTTATCCTGTATTTGTATTATAAAATTTATTAAATATACATAAATATTTCATTGCGAACATTAATTAAAACGAACTATGAGTTCATGACAAATTCAGAACTCATAAACTTTAAATTTTGATTCCGCCTTTTAGTATGAAATGTACTCTACTGGCCCTTAAGTATTTCTTGGTTAAAGAACAAAATAAGAAGAATGCTGAGTGTTTGAATACTTACTTGACGTAGAGCTGCAAGTATGGAATATCAGGGCCATAAATATTGTTCTTTTTCTTGACTTTGAGGTGTCCAATGAGGCCACCATCTGGTGATTCTTCAATGGCTATTAATCTATAGCCTTTGCCAATCTTGACTGGAGTTGTGTACACTAAATTTACACAACAAATGCATATAGTCAAGACTAACAAGAAATGGAATAATGAGGAAGAAGAGAAAAAATTCATGGTTTTTTGCTAGCTAAGGGGGAAAGAATGAAGAGTGTGAAGCCTTAGTTTGGCACTTGGCAAGAGTAACTGTTAGGGGTTTTGTGGATTTATATAATAGGAAAAAGAAAAGATTTAAGGAGTAAAGAGGGAGTCATAGAGTACATGTGAATGAAGAGAAGATTGATATTATCTCACCAATCTATCTTCTCTTTGCCCATGTGACTTATGATGTTCCTCTGGCCCCACTTCTTTGAAAAATCCTTTTTAGTTTTCCTTTGGTTATATTCCCATCACCGGCGTTAATTGATGTAAGTTTTGTGGTTATCAGAATAGATGTTTTGAGTCGAGGGTCGTCGAAAATAGTCTATTTATCATATATAAAGTAGGGATAAGATCTGCATTATACCTTATTCAATGTAGATTTTGTTGAGTTTTCTTTTTAATATAGAAATGTATTAAAAAGAGGGTGAATGAGAAATAAATGAAAAATAAAATTTTTGAATAAAATTTTAAGTTTCTTATATTATTCCTCATTGGAAGAGGAAAATAATTTTGGAGGGTTTATATACAAATGCACTTCATGTAGCTCTTAGAGAGTTAGGAAGAAGGCAAGCTTGTGACGTTGTCGTCGTCGCTCGCTCGCTCGGCTCGACTTCGGTCAAAATAATCGATTGATTGATTAATTTTTTGGACCAAATTTATTTGTTAATATTATTCGTGTTTATAACGGATATTTTTTCAAATTCGTAGATTCTTCAGCCAAGTGCATGTCCCGTTGCTCCATGAGCAAGTGCTCATTCCACCATGTTAAATGCTTCCTTCGTAATAGCCTAGTGATTGCTCCACCATAAGTGATGGTTGGTCATTCTGTTAACAAGCTAACTGCACTATAAATATGGGCAGTATCTGTTAGAGCAAAGACAACACTGAAAAACGTTGATATCCTCTTCAGTAAGAACTCAACATCGGCTATAAATTGCATTTCTTCCTCTCGGAATTTCTATTCGACTTCTGAGTTCTCCTCCTTTATTCTGCATCGTTTTTTAAACTACAAACAAAGCAGCCGTAAGTATGATTTGCTACCAAACTTTGTGTTCGCTGAAACATTAGGTTTTGAAGTACCGCTACACCAATGTGGAATTAGTTCTATCCTGGGAGAAAATAATCCATAACCTTGGGTACTAGGAGGGGATTAAATTCCTTAACGAAACACTGTGAATTCAGTGGGCTCGAATTAATTACTACCTCGTTTATATTTACGTTTATACGCTAACATTCTAATTTTCAGAATCATTATTTACAAATACAGAATTCTAACAAGCTTAATGAATTTAATATTTTTATTTCTATATTTGTGTTATTCTTATTATTCTAGAAACTAAAACCTTTGTGGTTTTGTGTACTACCGTTTTGGAGAGTAAGGCCTTCGTGGCGTTTTGTTGGAAATTAAAATCTACGTGATTTTTTACTCCAGTTTTAAAACGGTTGTTTATGTCATTTTTTACAGAAAAAAATGGCGAATGACAACGAAAATCAACCTATTCCGATGGTGACTGCCAACGCATCGACAAGCCGAACATCGGCGTTGCTACCGGCAGAGAAACCCGAAAAATTTTCTGGAATTGATTTCAAGCGCTGGCAGCAGAAGATGTTCTTCTACTTGACTATGTTATGTCTACAGAAGTTCATCAAGGAAGATGTTCCCGATCTGCCAGATGAAACTCCAGAGAATGAAAGCTTTCTTGTGATGGAGGCGTGGAAGCATTTTGACTTTTTGTACAAGAATTATATTCTTAGCGGACTGGATGATAATCTATATAATGTATACAGTGGCGTGGAGACGTCAAAAGAACTGTGGAATGCGCTTGAAAAGAAATACAATACTGAAGATGTCGGGATGACGAAATTCGTCGTCGCAAAATTTTTAGACTACAAATTGATAGATAGCAAGTGTGTTATTACCCAATTCCAGGAATTGCAAGTGATTATTCATGATCTACTTGTTGAAGGTATATTTCAAATGAATACTGATGTTGAAAGTAAAATTTTTAGTATTTTTATTAACGGAATTTTCATTGAAGGTCTTGTCATCAATGAAGCATTCCAAGTAGCAGCAATAATTGAGAAGTTGCCTCCATTATGGAAGGACTTCAAAAATTATTTGAAACACAAACGAAAGGAGATATCCCTTCAAGATCTCATTGTTCGGTTGAGAATCGAAGATGACAATAAAGCTACTGAGAGGAGAGGTCGTGGAAACTTAATAATAATGGGAGCAAATATTGTTGAAAATAACAAAAAGAGAAAGAATGCTTCTAGTCCGAAATACAACCCAAGCAAGAAGCGGTTCAGTGAAAACTGCTACAACTGTGGGAAAATCGGACACAAATCTACGGAGTGTCGTGCTCGGAAGAAAGACAAGAAAAGGGGTCAAGCAAACATGGTAGAAAAACATGACGATGTTGATGACTTGTGTGCCACGCTTTCTGAATGCAACTTGGTAGGCAATCCTAAGGATTGGTGGATTGATTCTGGTGCCACCCGCCATGTTTGTTCTGTAAGGGAAGCATTTTCTACATATGCTCCTATTGGACCCGAAAAGACACTTTCTATGGGAAATGCTGCAACGACCAAGATTGAAGGATGTGGGAAGATATTTCTGAAAATGACTTTCCGGCAAAGTGGTGACTTTGAACAACGTCCTTCATGTTCCCGAGATTAGGAAGAATTTAGTCTCTGCTGGACTTCTTGTTAAGCACGATTTTAAGTGCATTTTTGTGTCCGGCAAGGTTGTAATAAGTAAGAATGAAATTTTGTAGGAAAATATTACCTTAGTGAGGGCCTTTTCAAGCTGAATATAATGATTATTGAAAATAATAATAAAATTCCAGCTTCTTCTTACTTACTTGAGTCAAATGATTTATAGCATGTACGTTTGGGTCATGTCAATTATAAAACCTTGCAGAAAATTATTAACTTGGAAATACTGCCTAAGTTTAAATGCGAAAAATCAAAATGTCAAATATGTGTGAAATCGAAGTATGTTAAACATCCTTATAAGTCGGTTGAAAGGAATTCAAATCCTTTAGACTTAATTCACATATATATATTGTGATATGAAGTCAATACCATCTCGCGGTGGAAAGAAGTATATATCGTCAATAAAACTTATGAAATACTTCTTTCAAGTGAGGGATAATGTCTCATTAAAAATGGTAGTCCGGAGGATTGTCCATTAATGTGGTAGTACCCACCCCTACTCCCTGCACCTTGTGTGCAGATTCAAGTACTTCGGAGGCTTAGCTTAGCAGTCGTTGTCTCCAGAGCTTATCAGAGTTGTTGAGGTAGCTGCTTGATATTCGCAGGACCTGACTACCCTTCCTATTTCAGTTTTATTTATATATGCATTCCCAGACTTGTGTATTCTCATTCAGATATTGTTATCCAGTTTGTTTTAGAGGCTCTATACTCGTGACCCCAGATCTTTTGGGAGTATTTTTATCAGACTTCGTATTTTTCAGTATTATTCTTCTATAAATATTGGATTATTATTCTAAAACTATTATATTCTCATTAAATTATCGGTTTTGAAATTTATTATTGAATTGGGAGCGACTGTTGGTCAGGCTTGCCTAGCTTTAGGGTTGTGCGCCATCACGATCGGGTTTGGGTCGTGACACAAATGCAGTTAGTCCTTGCTTGCTAATCACATAAGTTTTCATGCATACTTCCGTGATATAGCCATTTCCCATTCATGTGGGGGATTGTTGAGTTTCTTTTTAATATGGAAAGGTATTAAAAAAGAGGGTGAATGGAAAATGGAGGAAAAATAAAATTTTTGAGTAAAATTTAAGTTTTCATCTCTTTTTAATGAGACATTGTCCCTCATTGGAAGAGGAAAAGGATTTTGGTGGGTTTATATACAAATGCACTTCATGTAGCTCTTAAAGAGTTAGGAAGATGGCAAGCCTCGGGCCGTCGTCGCTCGCTCGCTCGCTCGGCCTGGCTCGGCTTGGGCTGAGGCTTCAGATTTGGATTTGGATTTGGTCAAATAATCGATTGACTGATTAATTTTTTGGACCAAATTTATTTATTTATAGTGAATATTAACGTAATATTATCCATGTTTGTAACGAATGTTTTTCCAATCCGTAGATTATTCGGCCAAGTGCATGCCCCATTGTCCATTGACAACCTAGTGCTCCATGAGCAAGTGCTCATTCTACCATCTTAATTGATTCCTCTATAATAGCCTAGTGATTGCTCCACCATGAGTGATGGCTGGTCATTCTCTTAACAAGCTAACTGCACTATAAATATGGGTAGTAGCTGTTAGAGCAAAGACAACACTGAAAAACGTTGATATCCTCTTCAATAAGAACTCAACATCGGCTATAAATTGTATTCTTTCCTCTCAGAATTTCTTCGACTTCTGAGTTCTCCTCCTTTATTCTGCATTATTTTTTAAACTACAAACAAAGCAACCGTAAGTGTATTTAGGGTTTGAAGTATTGTTACAACAGTGTGGAATTTGTTCTATCTTGGGAGAAAATAATCTATAACCTTGGGTACTAGGAGGGGATTAAATTCCTTAAGGAAACACTCTGAATTCAGTGGGTTCGAATTAATTACTGCCTCGTTTATATTTTAGTATGTACGCTAACATTCTAATTTCCAGAATCATTATTTACAAATACAGAATTCTAACAGATCTCACTTTTAAGATCACATTGGGTGTGTTGTATTTATTGTTGTTGTGTGTAATAGGGTTGTGTCTCTCATGTTGCATAAACATGCTCTCAACTAGGCCTCAGCTGACAAGTCTGCCCTCCAACTTTGAATGTGCACAAGTGGGCTCATCAACTTGCACTACTAGAAATCCAGTAAATATCGACCAAAAAACCCGACCAACTTTGGCTTGTTATGGCTAATTACCGACCAAAACGCGACCAAATACACTTGGACGGTATTTTGATGGTCGTTTTTACATACCAACCAAAGTTGGTCAGAAATTACCGACCCACGTTGGTCGGTAAATTAAATTCAAAAAAAATATTGTAAAAAAAAACCGATCAAAGTTGTTCGGTATTTTAATTATATAATCAAAAGATTCACTGTTTGGGAATCGAATCGGGGTGTGTATTGTGGCAGGATGCTATTCTACCACTAGACCATTGGTGCATTTTGTTTTAAGATTATTTTATTTATTTATTTACATTCTTTAATTGTATTTTCGTACGAAAATAACAAACCAAAGTTGGTCGGTTTATTAAAAAATAAAATTACTGACCAAAGTTGGTCGGTTTTTTCAATATTAATTTTTATGTATTTTAATTGCAAAAACCGACCAAAATTGATCGGTTTCTTGAAAAATAAATTTTGAGGGACTCAAAAATAGTTTCCCGCATTTTTGCGCCAAAGAAAATCGACCAAAGTTGGTCGATTTTGTAAAAAAAAATAAAATTAAAAATTAAAATATTTTAAAAAACCGACCAACTTTTATCGGTTTTTGGCCATTTTTTTTACCGACCAAAGTTGGTCGGTTTTTCTTGGTCAATTTTTACCGAATTTCTAGTAGTGTTGTCTCGACTTTATCAGTTGAACACTCTAACTTATAAAATGATCATCTAGACACCTCCAAAATTTATGTCTCGTGTCAGTATTTGTGTTTACATAATTAACTTTATACAAGTTGAGGTGCCTACTTGTACACACCAAAAGTTGAAAGGCACACTTGCCAACTGAGACTAAATTTGAAGACCTGTTTATATATTATGCCTAATATCCGACTAAGGTGCGATGGATATAATTTTTCTATTTTTAATAAAAGGTATCAGTTTAAGTCTTGAATAGGAATAGAGCTAAAGGGGCAAGGGGTTCAATAAAATTTCCTTTGCCAAAAAATCTTGATGCGCAATTAGGGCAGTATCAGATATTTTTGGTTATTTATTAACTATTGAATCCATTGATATAAGAAAATATTTTATTGTAATAGAAGAGTACAAATATTGTTTTAGATCAAAAATCTAAATTTTAGGTCTGACACTATAGTATTTTTTTTAAATCTCCTAGTATGAAGTTTTAGTTTCGTTAATGATCTTCAAAATGAAGAAACTTCTTTAGAAGTGCTTCACAAGGGGCCGCTTCACAATTATATGCGGTGCAAATCTAATTTATTCAAGTATATCACCCAATAAGTCTTCGGCAATGGGTCAAATATACCTCTATAGTCTATTCCTTCGTTATACTTTGGGTCTAAATAAACTCATGCCGTAATATTATTGATTCAAATATACTCCTTTTATATTAAGTTTGTCCAAGGTGAACATTCAATTTTACGTGACACTAATTTATATATAAAAGACTAAAATTTGAAATATAATATTTTCCAGGGTAGCGGTAATGATGGCAATAATGGTAGAGGGGGAGGAAGTTTTAGTGGTGAAAAAAAATAAAAAAGAGGGGTAAAATGCCAATGTCACATAGGAATGGATGTCCATATTGGACAAACTTAACGGAAAATAGGCAAGTTGGTGAGCCGTGTGATGGGAAACCTTCCCGCACGGTTCGGAGAGCACTGAATTAGAATGAGAGGTTTACCACCATATCATTGCATGAAAGGGGAGCTCGCTCGATTCGCAGATTGGTCCGACTCGTAATTCACTTTTGACCCCGTGTTCGATAGCCCGACCGTAGTGATGTTAATTATATTTAAACCAATAGTATAACGACAGAGATATATTTGGACTCAAAATATAATAAATGGTACATTTAAAACTTTTTTTGATAGTATAAGAATNCCTGCACGCCTTATTTGAGACTACTAAGGCAGGCGGTGGACTCTTTCATTAGGTAAGGGAAGAAGGGGCCTAAGCACGGCAGATGCCGTACACTTGAGTGGCAAAGGAAAGCGAGACCTTACCTTTTTTTCCAGGCCTGTTCGGACATACGGTTCCCGCGGAAGATCAAGTTGGTGAGCCGTGTGATGGGAAACCTTCCCGCACGGTTCGGAGAGCACTGAATTAGAATGAGAGGTTTACCACCATATCATTGCATGAAAGGGGAGCTCGCTCGATTCGCAGATTGGTCCGACTCGTAATTCACTTTTGACCCCGTGTTCGATAGCCCGACCGTAGTGATGTTAATTATATTTAAACCAATAGTATAACGACAGAGATATATTTGGACTCAAAATATAATAAATGGTACATTTAAAACTTTTTTTGATAGTATAAGAATATATTTGACCATTTTTCGATAAGTCTTTTAACCCTCCCCCCTCCCTCCCAAGACCCCCACCCAACATTTTCCCAGTTCCAATACTGAAAATGAATGGTGTTTCATGTTATCATGTTCTGTTTCTACAAAGCAGGAGATCTGTGAAGAAATGGGCAGTGGGCACATCTTTGTGTAAACATAGGGAATTGGAATATTAATATCTTAATACAGAATCAGAGATGTGGTTCAATCTTGTTTTTACGTCAAGTTGTTGTAGAGATTATTCCTCTGTCATGGTAACAAAAATTGCTTCCCTAGGAAAATTAAATTAAAAAGGGTATTTAACAATGGATAAAACACAATCTTGCATTTAATAAAAATCATGTAAACAGTAGGATATAAATAATATGATCTACTTGATAACTTGTGCCAATAACATTAATTAATCACGGGGCACAAGCTTCTATTTCTATATTCATCTAATCAATCAAACATGTCAGTCAATTCAGCGGTGATATACTTAATAATACTAATTGTTTCTCTCTTTTTTTAAATGTCAAAATAACTCCTTAAGTTTTAATTTACCCTAATTTAAATAGATCCATCATACGTATCGTCTACTTTGGCCAAACAGACCTAATCAATTTCTCCCTTGGACTATGTTATCATTGAACAAAAAAGTGGACGTATCATATAGACTTATGATGTACCTTATAAAATTATTTATTTTCTCTCTTGTTCCAATGTGAGATTCGCATTGGAACAAGCCCGGCATTCTTAGTTGATTCGCCCTCGCTTGGTCTGTCCTCTGTCATATACGTCACATACAGGGTGAAACTATTTATGTACTTTAATACTTGACATAATTAAGTATCTTGGCTAATTACGGGCGAATGATCTAGAAAAAAATGTGACTAGCATTTTATAACCATTTAAATTACAGTAAACATGTAAAATAAATTATTATTTTAGTAGAAGGCATGTTTGACGCCAACATTCTACTATAAATAGCATATGATGGTAGACCACAAACACTACCAAAAAGAAATTGGAATTAGCTACGAACGTCATCGCTAATCTGTCGCTAAATTGCTCGTAGCAAGCATAATTTTTTAATAATCTGCCGCTAATCTATCACTAAGTGAGATTAGCGATAGATTTTTTTGTTTAGCTACAGAATTTGTTCGTCGCTAAAACCAAATTTTTTAGTAGTGAAATTATATAGTATATGTTTATTTAGGTAGCTATTCGACATTGTCAAAAGAGGCACAACAAAAAATTAATCTAACAAGTAACTGACAATTTCGTATACTCTAAAAATCAACTGAATATTAATCTCCTTCATTTATTTAGCTAGCAAGTGTATTCATTTCCTTTAAAAGTCAGTAAAATATCTAAAACTTGTTCATTCTATAATCTTTATTAATTAACCATCATTTCTTTACAAATAACAAATATAGTAGAACAAAAGAATCGAGACCTTGAGATTGAGAGTGCGTTCAATTTGGAGTCTTCGATACCAACAAATAAAATATATAATGAGCACAAAGTGGTTGTGAGTTCGAGTCTTCTCAAGAGCAATGTGGGAAGTTCTTGGAGGAAAAGATGCCGGAGGTCTATCTGGAAACAGCCTCTCTACCCCAGGGTAGAGGTAAGGTCTGCGTACACACTACCCTCTCCAGACCCCACTAAATGGGATTATACTGGGTTGTTGTTGTTGTTGTTGTATAGTGGCGGTCCTTTTAGCCTTTCCATGGTCCTCGTGTCTAATTTTGTCTTTGGTGAAACCATTTTATCGTATTTAATTATTTATACCTTAAATACGATATTTGATTCTACGGTCAATTATCTTTATAAAAGATTCATTTGTTATCATATTTTATACTGATGTTTAAAATAGCATTTGATATTTAAATTGTATTTGACTATTATAAATAAAAAATATAAACAAAAAAAATTATTTTATCCAATTCATTTGTTTGTGCTAAAAAATAATAAAACTATTTTAGTAAGGACATTAGAGGAAGGTATTTTTACATAGAGTGTACCGTTATAACATAAAGGTGAAATATAACATAAAAACTTAATGTCAACAATGAAATATTATTATAAAGAGTGATTGATATAGAAATGTCTGACTATATTTTGATTGTACTTGTAGACGCTAAAGTTTTAACAGATCTAGATAAGTTCTAAATTCAAGACGACTCTTGAAATATTAGGAGTCTATTAGAGTTACTTGATGACTAATCCACCCAAATCCTAATTCATGCATATAAGTAATGCTACAGATGCCCTTCAAAAACGATATTAGCAGTTCCAATACGTAAACTTATTGCAAACAATACTAATTCATTGGATGGGCCGGTTTATTAAAAAGTTGAAGAATTAACCCAAATAGTCGCTCATCCAATCGCGTTTAAACTAAAAATAATTAATGAAAGTATAATATATGCATAATTTATGTATTATATATGTATAATTATGTATAATTTATGTATATGGCTGAAAAAAAATAAACAATAAATATTACCGGCGAAAATGTTTGTTTGTGTAATCACGTTATATAAGTTAGAATAACGAAGTATTGTTTTCACATGTCTGTAAAGAATTAACCAAAAAGTCCTTGTGTGCTCTGATATTAAGACATCTTATTTAAAGTTTTAAATATGGGTGGCAATTTGAGTCCAAATTTATTTAATTTGTCTTACATATTTAGAGATTAATGGGCTGAGCTACAAATATTTTAGCTCATGGGTTAATTTGGACTGAACCTAAGTTAATCCATTAGTTTATCTAACCCATTTCGACCCATTAGTCAGCCCAAATACAACTCATGAAACTTACCAAAAATAAAGGATATCAAGTTATCTAGAAATTTACCAAGTTGCCCAAATTTTACTCTCCTTTTTTTGTTTTGTATTTTTAATTTTTTATTCTTTTATTTTTCTGCACCACCCACCCATTCTCTCCCTATCCTACCCCCACCCCCACCCCCTAACCCTGCAAACCCCATCAATTTTTTTTTTTACTATTTCTTTTGTATTTTTAATTTTTAATTTTCTTTTTTTTTTGTACCACCCACGATTTGATCCCCCCCTTCCCCGCGCGCAAAACCCCCTCCCAGTTTTTTTTTTTTGTATTTTTAATTTTCTTTTTTTTTTATTTTTATTTTCCTGCACCACCCACCAACCCCCC
>MU679385.1:28904-40176 GCA_026770625.1 Nicotiana glauca | reverse complement strand
CGTGCAAACCCCCTCAATTTTTGTTATATTTTTTATTTTCTGTTTTTTTTTCTGCCCCGCCCTTCACCCTTCACCCCCTCCCTCCGCGCAAACCCCTCAAAAATTATTTTTTTACTTTTTCGTATTTGCAATTTTCTGTTTTTTTATTTTTCTGCACCACCCACCCGCAAAATTTTTCAACTTGCACATTTTAAGGTAAAAGATTTTTTTTACGCAAGATGAGCATGGTTCTAACATATGAGTCAATTTGGGCGGGTTGGATTATGACTCTTTGTTTAGCCCATCTTGACCTAACTCATCTTAGCCCAAATACACTTTGGATTGAGTTGGATAATGACCTATTTATTGACCTAACTCATCTTGACCTCCTCAAATTCAGCTCAACCCACTTATTTGCCACCATTTTAATAATTAAAGAGAAGCACTTTATATATAAGACCTTGCGTCTTATCTTGTGATTAGTTGTTCTCTTTAATTTGATCGATATTAACTCCTTCCTATTTCTTGGTAGGTAATGGTATCATCAACAAAGAGGAAAAAAGGGGAAAATTAAAAAAAAAAGAAAAAACTCCCACGAAAGTTACTTATAATTTGGGTTTAAACATTATTCATGTGAAATCGAGGTTGCAAACATGAAATGAGCATTAGGCCTCAACCTTATTAGATAAGTTACTAAGTGAAAATAACGTGCTCATTTTTTGTGCATATGTCCAACTATACAATTGATTACAATTAACATAAATTAAGACAACACAATTAAATGTCAATCAATTACGGTTAAGTGTTATATCTTGTGTGAAAAAACACATGCACTTATTTAATGTATGTTCCAATACGTAAACTTATGGTTTGATATAAATATCATCGGTATATAAGTAAAAAATTTAACGAGAAGTCAGGTTTCGTAAAAGTTATTTTTTAAAAAAAAATTACGAGATTAAGTTCCTTGGCTTGCAAGGGTTGACTGAGTTGGTTGGATGAATGGGTTTTTACACGGAAGACCTACGATCGATTCTCCTCACCCAAAATCCTCCTCAATTATAGCTCGTCGTACTGGGCTAGCCTGATGCAATATATATCTCAAATGTCTTTTGCGAGCTATTGCACAGTAAACAGGTTATCCGGTACGCAACCGAAAAGTAGCGGTTGCGAGTGTCTTTGGGAATTTTCCAATAAAAAAAAGATTAAGTTCCTTGTAAGTAGTTTCATTGTTTGACCAAAAAGTATGACACCTTTTATCAAACCAATTAGATAAGAAGATAACGGGTAAATCCTAGTTAAGGATAATTAATTGTAGATCTGTGATGGATAACATGAATAGAAAATGTAATTGGGTGTAAATGCTGACAGTAATTATGACCGGATGTAATAGTATGTGAAAAGACTATGCATTGAATAACATTAAATGGCAATAAATGTAAATAAGGGGAAGATTCACTCAATATTGAAGAGGTTGAAGGATTCTTTCCTCTGACAATGACGAGTGACACGAGTGTTAGAGAATATTATACACTTTCTTGGATCTGGTGGGAATGACAATAGAATGGATCGCAAAAAGGTGTAATCTCTATTAAAAGTGGTTCTTTGTATTTTCTATGTATGTTTATCCTTTTACAAGTGTTCTTCTCCCCAAAATCGAATCCCCCCTCCTTATCTCTCTTATATATATATATGTCTCTGTGTGTGTGCGTGTGTGCGGTTTATTCCCAAAGAACCCTAAAAGTACAATAGAAAGATTCTTCAAGGGAATATTCCTTTTGAAGGTTCCAAAGTCACACTAGCTGTTATAAATGTTCCTGCTACTCGACTTCGGCCCAAATGAGCTACATGACGGCTCGTTCTTGTTAACCACTGATCGATCTCGGCCAGACCGTCTGTAATGAGTTACAGTCTTTACAATAGTCACTTCTTTGTACCAACTTTTCTTGGTCAAATTTTTGCCCATACAGTTAGTCCCCCCGTTTATCGAGGTCGCCTTTTGATCGGCCTTGATGAGCGGACTTCACTAGCCGCAGTTTTGAGAAATTTGTATGGGAAGGTCGAGTAGTGGTAGTTGTGGCCGAGAGAGTGTTGTGGACAACAACAATCAAGGAGACGAAGTCTAACAAACGGATTGGTGGTCTTGAGAAAGATATTTCGGACTTAAAGGAGCAGATCACCATTCTTGGGGCCAAGAAGCCGGAAATGTTGGCTCGACCATCTTTATTTCATGCTCCCCCTTGTCCCGATATTCCACGGGATTCGTACGAGAAATGGATTCGTGCTGAGGCTCAACTAGACATATTCAAGGGCTTGATGACGGCGGGGAGCGCTTCTAAGGCCGATTTCAAAAACGTTCGTGCTAAGGTGCGCTTAGCTTGGGTCGCTTGTGGTTATGATCATGCTACGCCTGGGACTGGTGAGGGTGAAGATGGTTTGGACGGGCTTGAGTCAGGTGCTTGGAACGATGATGAATACTCCGATGGGCGATGGTGGTGATGATGCTAGGGGCGATGCTGCCGAGTAATACTTTAGTAGTCTTTGTTTGTCCTTTTTTTTTGTGGGCGTCTTTCTGGCCCTTTGTAAGATATTTTTTGGAATGAAATGATCACAAACGTTTGATGTATGTTGTCACACCTCCTTTTTACCTACACCCCGTAAGGGGCTAATGGAGTTTTTTCAATTAAAGGACAATCGAAACAGGATTTATTATTAAAAATCAGAGTCGTCACTTGGGAGATTTATGGTCTCCCAAATCACCGGTTGAATCCCGAATCGAAGAAAATAATGACTCTGTTTAACAGTCCGCGAACCAGAAATACGAGTAAGGAATTTTGTTAACCCGGGAGAAGGTGTTAGGCATTCCTGGGTTCCATGGTTCTAGCACGGTCGCTCAACTGTTATATTTGGAATATTTATCCGATTTAAAAATAAGTTTTAACTTATGTGCTTTTTAACCTTAAACCACTTTTATTATTATTTTTAACGAGAATTGCAACGTCGTGAAAATGTGTCTCGCACCACGTCACATAAATGCACCCATGGTTGTTGACACATTTCGACTTCGTTGAGATTTGAATTGGGGTCATATAAATGCGCACCCGAATTTAGGAAGGTAATATTATTAAAAACGCACCTAAACATAACTAACGCGTTATTAAATTTGTGAGGGCCATAGAAATTGGCTAAATGGCACACCTCAAGTTCTAAGTATTTTAAAAGCATAATTAAAGAGGGCCACACAATTTGTCAATTTTGTTTGGCTCGGCTCACCTCAAATTATTTTAAAGGATGTCCTAAAGATGAACTACTATTAGCTATTAGGATTCGTCTCTATTCCGAAAACTTAATTAATTAACATTATGAATTGACTAACAACGGGGTATTCAAGGATATGCAGGCTCCCAAGCTCAAGTCCAAACCCGAACAAGGACGATCTTCATTACGGGAGAAAGATCCTTAGTTCGAGTCTTCTACCTAACTTGAGAGGCCCACAACTTACCAATTAATTATTAACAGTCCATATATCAATACAGTCTTGGACCCAAAAGAGCCCGGTCCAAAAAGTACCAAATGACATGAACAAAACAGCCTGCAGGCTTCATATGCGAAGACATTGGGCTCTCAGTAAAGCCCAGTCTGGCGACTAGATTGAGAAAAAGGAAAATAGTTGGGCCGAAATCTAGCAGCCCAAATCATGAGACAACAAGTTGTCCAAAATTACTTAACCCTCAAAACAACTTTGCATTTTTCAGTATGTATTTGAAAGCAAAACAACATAACATTAAGCCTTAACTCTTTTAACTACATGACAGATCTTTATAATGAAAAGGAACGAAGACATGCTCTTATTTTCAGGACAAAGAAAGCCTTTCATTTTTTGAAGATCATACAAATCATACAGATCTGAAAATTGGTACTATTACTAATTATTAATTGAATCCGCACATGTAACGATTTCAGCATAATACTACAAAATTTGAGCAAGAGTACTAACTCAACACCATATTCTTAACATCCTTTCGCTAAACATAAAATGGGCATAACTTAAACATAATTACTGATTCTACATGAACAGACCATATCTAAAGCTTAACAAAAATAGTCATGAGCCATACTTCAGCACATTATGACAGTGGACCTAGGATTAATGAATAAAAGTCATTCAACACATGAAAGAAATCAGAAAAATAAACTGAAAGTTCAACATATGAACATCATGTAGTTTCTAATAATTACAAACCATTCATTTGAAACTAACCTAGACTGAGGTCACAATAAGCTAGAAAAACAATCAGAAGACAAAATTAGAATCATTCTCATGCTTCAGCTCTTCAATTGATTCATTTCTCAAGTTTTCAACATCACAGTCAGCAAGGTTAGAGAATGGTATACCTGGGAAAGTGAATTACAACAGGAGAAAGAAGATCAATAACAACAAAAGTCTAGCAGGGAACAAAAACCAGCAACAAACAGGAGTAATTGTGGACTGAAATTATTTCACAAAACCCGGAAACGAATCACAGTAACACAACACCCAAACTGATCCCAAAATGCCTCAACTGAACCCAAAATCTACTTGAAAACCAACCAGAAAGCACTACTGACTCCAGTAAACAAATATTGAACTAGAAAATGTAACTCAATAGCTAGAAATCTGAAAGCTCTCAAAACTCTCAAAAACTTACTCTTCCCCCTTCTCTGAATGTATACTCTTCTATTTAAAGACTTGAATTACCCATTTTTTTATTCCAATTCTTTACTTTTCAGCCTGTATTCTTCCCTCCCATGTGCATCCATTAACCCTTTTATTATTAGCCCATGCTGTTTTCTGATTTCCAACTAGTAAAGCCACTAGTTAATTCAATTACTTTTTATTTTCATTTTTTAAAACCAAGAACCCATCTTATTCTTTGATTCCCACTAGTCAATTTGGGTTAGTTTAATAGTTCACTAGTATTCATCTGACAGACCACCCACTAAATCATTTTAAAATTTCAATCCCAAATTACCCCTGAAATCCTAAAACTAATATCCTACCCCAACCCCTTTTTAGCCTGTATTAAACCCCATCAGCTATAACCAATTCACCCAATAAGAAAACCTAACAATTTACTTAATTAATTTAAACTAATTCCTAATTAATCACTCGAACACTAAAGCTGAATCTAAACCAAATTCACATTAATACCAAACATCAAACTCAATAGAACATTATTATGCTTCAAATCGTCAAATTCAATAATAGTTCGAACTCGAACCCAAACCAATCGAATAGAATTGAAACAAAGATGAAGGACTGACTAATCAAAACAACAATTAGGTTGAAATGAAAGATTAGCTACACACGGAATGAGTTAAACCTTGAATTAATCCAAAATAAAAGAGGCATGGAAAAGAATTCATATATGTACAAATTGACACATAATGCAGAACAAATTCGGCCAATCCAATCATTCTGAACCAAATACATAAAAGAAAAGAGTAGAGGAAGACAATAATCGGAATAACACTGAAACATAAACATAAAAACAAATGAAAAATAACAAGAACTCACCGGATAAATTGGGAATCAATCTTGGCACCCTGACTTGAATTCGAACTTCCATTTCAGACTTGAGATCGAAATGAACCTTAATCGAATATTCTCGACTGAGAACACATGACTAAGGTCGATTATGACCTCAATTTTTCAAATTTGTATTAACCCTGGAGTTTGGTTTTTTAGGGTTCGTCCGTTCGATCTAAAATTTGAGGGGTTCTAGAAAGATTCGAAGGAAAATGATAACGAGTATATGATGAGGGAGGTTGGGTGATCATTTGGTGCTAGTTTGGGGTTAATAGGATGAACTAGGGTTCAGGGTCGATTCTTTGATCTAATATTCAAAGCATCCTAGGGTGATTCAGGGGTAACTGATAAGAGATTTGGGATGGGGACGTCGAGCGAGTCATATGGTGCAATTTTGGGAGTCATTAGGCCACTGGACCTGCCGTGAGGCGATTTTCGTTGGGCAGAGTAAGGAGAGGTGAGGCGGAGGGTCTTTTGGTCTTTGAGAGCTTAGAAATGAAGATGGCAGGGGGGTTTTGTCTTGGGGGGTGGGATATGGTTTGAGCTTATATATGGGAGGGGTAAATTGAATCCAGACCGTTAGATCAATTATGATCGACGAGCTGGATCGATTGCTTAACACAAACGACATCGTTTAGACATAATAGAGATCGGGTTGATCTCTTATGTGAATGGGTCGGGCAAGATGAACGAGTAATGAGGTGCGTTTTGGATTATTGGATGAACGAATTTGAACGGTTCAGATCAGCTCACCTAAGACGGCGTCGTTTCATTGATGTGGGAGATAGACTGGACCGTTCGATCTAATGAGATCGACGGTCTGGATTGAGTGTGCCAAAATGATGTCGTTTGGATGGCTTGGTTGACTGGACCGGATAAGGGGTGATTTGGGCTTGAGTTGGGGTGGGTTTGATTTGGGTTTTAGGATTAATTCAAGAATTGGCCCAATTTTAATTTCTCTTTTCTTTTATTTTCTTTTTCTTTTCAATTTACTTTCTAATAATAAAAATACAAGTCTAAATTTAACTTTGACCAAATTATCCTAAAATTATTAATTAATTATAAATAATAATCATCACAAACAATTAAATACCAAGTTAAAAGAAAATCCCACAATTTTTGACATTAAACACTAAAATGCTAAGTACGTTATTTTTGTGATTTTTCTCAATTTTGTAAAACAGCAACTTACCTAATTAATCCTAAATATAAATTAAACCCTAAATGCAAAAGCAACATATTTTTATATTTTTATCAATTTAAACAAAAACATGCAAGGACAAAATGCAAATAATGACAGAAAATTCCATGAAAATTCACAAAATTGCACACAATAAAACAAAAAAAAATTTGTTTTGATTTTGTGGGAGCAATTCATGTGAGGAAAAAATTACGTGCTCATATACGTTACTAGGTGTTTTACTTTTCTTCGAACGTTTTCCTTTAAATAGTTGCTTTAGAAGAGTTGTTGGTATATGTTATTTCAAACATGGTCGAGTGTATCTTTTATTGACTCAAACGAAGTTAACTTGTAAGTCGAACTTAAGTCAGGTTGAGTATGAGTTGAATTCGGGCGTGGTCGAATACAAATCTTTCCTAATTCGAACGAGGTCGATGCGCGATAATTCGAGCAAGGTCAAATTCATTTCATAATTATTTCAAATGAGGTCAATGTCATTAATTAATTTGAACAAGGTCAAATGTGAGTTAATTTGAGTGAGGTCAAATGTTATTTTAATTAATTCAAATCGAATAAGTTCGAATGTGAGTTAATTCGAGCGAGGTCGAATGTTACTTTAATTAATTCGAACAAGGTTGAATGTGAGTTAATTCAAGCAAGGTCGAAAGCTGACTCTTAGTTTATTCAAACTAGGTCAAATGTAAGTCGATTCGAGCGATGTCGAATGTGAGTCGATTCGAGTGAGGTCGAATGCTGACTCTTAGTTGATTCGAACGAGGTCGAATGTGAGTCGATTCAAGCGAGGTCAAATGCTGAATCTTATTTGATTCGAACGAGGTTGATTGCGAGTGTTATGATTTGTGAGAAGTTAAAACTTAGTGGAGACATGCGAGCATTATGTGTTTGTATGCTTTGCTTTAATATATATATATTGGAGAAGTTTACACATTTTTTGGGCTGGTATTCTAGTCCAGTCTATCTTGTCCCTTCATTGTTTGGCCCGAAGAAGTATTCGAGGGGTCAAGCAATGAACTTGCCAACTTGAAATCGACACCGTGTCTCCTCGTTAAAAACCTCCCCGAGAAAACCAAATTGGGACAAAACTCAGGTGAGGGAAAAAGAGTACGGCTCAGGGAACTTCTTTCCTTAGAAGCTAAAGTACTTGGGGTGGGCGGTGTTCCAGTTGTTCGGTAATAGCTTCCCCTCCATAGTTTCTAGTTGGATTGACCCTTTGCTCGCTGCCTCCATGATTTTATATGGACCGTCCCAATTAGTTTGTAGCTTTCCTTCTTAAGGGTCTTTGCTTGCTTGTGTTTTGGCTTTGAGTACGTCGTCTCTGGCTTTGAGCGGTCTGACCTTGGCTTTTTTATTGTAGTATCGTTCTGCCTGTTATTTCTGAGCGACCATCCTTATGTAAGCCATGTCTCTTCATTCCTCGACCTCACTGAGATCTTGCCTCCTGCTCTCATCGTTGGTCGGCCCGTTGTCATATGAGTAGCTTAGGCTCGGTTCTCCGTCCTCGACCTGTATTACTACATCAGTCTCATAGACCAGTGAGTATGGTGTTTCCCTAATGCTTGTTTTCGGCATTGTGCAGTATGCCCATAACACTTCCAGCAAAAACTCTGGCCACAGTCCCTTGGCATTCTCGATCTTCTTCTTCATGATATTCAACATCAACTTGTTGGAGGACTCAGCTTGCCATTTCTCTAAGAACTCGACGATCATTTATCCACTGAACTGAGGCCCGTTGTCCCAACTGGTTTCTTTGGGGAGGCTAAAACGATACATAATATTTCTCCATATGAAGGTGATCATTTCTTGCTTGCGTATTTGGATGAACACACATGCTTCCACCTACTTGGAGAAATAGTCAATTAAAACTAAAAGAAATCTTACATTACTCGCTCTGCTGGGAGGGGTACGCCGATGTTCATCCCCTACTTGATGAAAGGCTAAGGCGAGGTGATTGAGTGGAGGTGTTCTCCTGCTTGGTGGATCATGTTGGTGTATCTTTGGCATTGTTTACATTTCTTATGAAGTCGGCGACCTCTTTTTTGATGGTGGGCTAGTAGCAACTTGCTCTTATGAGGCATCTGATGAGAGCTCGATTACCGGTATAAGCTCCACAGTGACCTTTATGAACTTCCTTGAGGATGCACCATGTATGGTTTGGGTCTAAGAATTTTTCTAGGGGGCCGCCATGCATTCTTTTATACGAATCGTTGTTGATGATGTTGTACTTGGCCTCCTGTATTTGAAGTTTTTTGTCTTCTTTTTTTTTATCGTCTGGAAGCACTACGTCCTTCAAATATGTTATAATATGTTGCGCTAATCCCAAGTTATATTTATGGTTCATACCTCTGTTTAATCAATCGATAAATAGAGTAAAGTAGAGTGACCACATTCCCTTCTTCAGTTATGCTTTTGGTGGCCTCCGGCAGTTTGGCGAGACCATTTGCTCTGCTATTTTACGCTCGAGGTATTTGGTCGAGCCGGCATTCATCGAACTAGGGTAACAATTTATAGATTTAAGCTTGGTATTTTTGTAGCCTCTGTTCCTTGATTTAAAAGTCCATGTGGCTTGATTGATGACGAGTTGAGAGTCATATAAGAGGACTACCCGTCGTGCTCCTTACTTGCGTGCCAATTTTAATCCTGCAATCACGGCCTCATACTCGACCCCATTGTTAGTCATATTAGGGAACTGTATGGACTGGCGAATTGTTTCGCTTGTTGTACCTCGAGCATGAGTCCTAGTCCAAATCCTAACGTGTTCGAGGTGCCATTGGTGTACAAAATCCATAGATCGTGTATTTTTGGGGGAAGTATTGGCTGCTTCCCTTTCAATTTCGGGCATTATTTTCGCATTGAAGTTAGCGACAAAGTCGACAAGTACTTGCGACTTCATTGCCGTTCGAGGCTAATAGGTTATATCATTGTCGCGCCCCCTTTTTCCTTTTCGTGGAGAATGTCCGGGTTTCAACATTTCATGGGGGAATAACTCTTTTCCTTTTCGGAATTGGGTATTTGAAGAGTCATCATCTAACGAATTATGGTGTGTTAGTGCAACTTGAGCAATTAACTCATGGACTAGTTTGCATTACTAGAAATTTAGGGTAAGGGCTTGAAATAACCTTGAGAGGAAGGTGTTAGTCATCCCTTGAGGGGAAGGTGTTAGTCATCCCTTGAGGTCCACAACGGTGGGTTCTGACCGAATTTATACTCATACGAATTAGTCAAATAAATAGATATATAGTTTTACCATGTACTTGGAAGTAAATGCATGTTTTGACTCATTTATTCAAGTAATGAAACAAAGGGAAAAGAGTTGAACAAGTGGCACATATATATAAGGAAAGTAAAATTTATTTAAACAATGGGAGTTTGGAAGAGGGGTCCTAGGTTTGTTAGCCTACAGGATCATACCCACACAATGCCCGGTAATCACTCCTCGATGATGGGCTACACGTGACATTAGCACGTAGTCATCATATCTTTACTACACATTTCCCTCGATTTGGTCATAGCCTAAAGCATTCTAGTAACCTTGATAGATATCCTATAAGTGTACTACCCGTCCCTCATTTGTGGTCCTGGAGGTATTTAGGACCTCTAATTCAGGTAGTTCTAGACCGTACTAAAGCACTTAAAGGAGAAAAAACTAGACATCAACCAAAACAATTAGGATTGCACTAAAAAGAGAACAATTAAAGGCTCACACTTACCTCCACAAATAAAGCAAAAAAATGCACGTCTTTTTTTCTTGCTACGGGATTAGCCTGTTTGGCATGGTTTGTTACCTAAAAACACAATCCTTTCTTATTGGCGTTAGGGAAAAGTTGAATTTCTTTTTTAATCCCTGGGGAGTTTCACTCTCGAGACCAATCATCTATGTAAAATAGATAAGAGCGAGAAAGAAGGCTCGAGAGACATGTCTGGAATCAATCAACAAAAGCTTCACTTCACCTGCACAAGCCACAAAAAAACCGAGTAAGTGAAAGTTTTTTAGATTAGTCCCATTAAGATGGCAAGGAAACTTACTTCCAAGAGAGCTGCTTTCGCTTCGGTAATTACCTAACGAGAGAGAGCCAATTCTTCAAGTATTTAAAGGAAGCCTTAGAACAAGATATCTAGGCGAGCAGAAAATATGCAGTATTGAGTTAGGACCAAAGTGAGAAAGGCCTATTCAGTTTGCCTACTAATTTTAGACCTGTTGAATATGAACAATCACAGATAGCAGAACATGGTTTTACAGTTGCAGGATTTTAATAGTCCTATAGGCTTGCCTAAGCGTATAACAATGATGTCCTATGAGCATGGTATCTATTATTGATCAGGAGTGCAGTAAAATATTAAACAGTTCCAAACGGGTGATTTAAATCCTATAGGCATGCTTTCTACTAATATTGCTTGAGAAACGAGTAGGTTAGTTAATCTGACTCAGAGCTTGAAGTCGTGAATTAGTTAGGCTGATTTTAGATCCTATAGGCATGATTCCTAATTGTGTGAAAGTAAAACAAATGTAACAAACACATATGAAT
>MU679385.1:7698-22956 GCA_026770625.1 Nicotiana glauca | reverse complement strand
TAGAGAGAGAGAGAGAGAGAGAGAGAGAGAGAGAGAGAGAGAGAGAGAGAGAGAGAGTGTATTAAAAATATATGAGTAAAAATTAGGTATTAACAATCATGCTCGCTCAATTCTATGGCACATTTGGCCAACCAACCCGACAGCTCGGGTTTGTGTAGGATACTCCTTAGAGGAAAAGTCGTGACCGTTGATATGGCATGGCACTACAAATAGGGTCTAAGCTTTCGTGAAGCTATTACCAGGGCTAGGGCTAGCTTGTCGACGTTGGGGGTACCTCGTTTCAGTGTCGACCAATATTTTGCTAATATAGTAGATTGGAGATCACGTACCTTTGTTTTCTCAGACTGGGACCGCACTTACGGCCACGTCCGAAACGACCAGGTAGACGAGGAGACGGTCACCAGGTTCGGCCTTGGCGAGTGTCACGCCTCCTTTTTACTACTACACCCCCGGGAGGGTATAATAAAGGAAGTTATTTGCAACTTGAAGTGACAATCGAAACGGGATTATTTAATTAAAAATCAGAGTCGCCACTTGGGAGATTTATAGTGTCCCAAGTCACCGGTTCAAATCCCCAATCGAGGAAAAGGATGACTCTGTAATATAGTCTGCGAACCAGAAATCCGAGTAAGAAGTTCTGTTAACCCAGGAGAAGGTGTTAGGCATTCCCGGATTTCGTAGTTCTAGCACGGTCGCTCAACTGTCATATTTAATTTTTTCTAATTTCAAAACATGTTGTAGATTATGTGCATTTTATTCGTAAACCGCTTTTATTATTATTTTAAAAGAATTGCAACGTTGTGAAAATGCATCTCGAACCACGTCGCAATCAATGCACCCGTGGTTGTCAACACATTTCGACTCCGTTGTGATTTGGATTTGGATCATATAAATGTGCACCCGAATTTAAGAATGTAATTTTATTTAAATCGTGCTTAAAGAGTCGAACATATTGTTATTTTGGGGAAGACCGTGAAATTCGCTAAACGGCTCTCCCGAATTTATTTTTAATCAACCATTTATTGAGGGCCCCGTAATTTGTAGTTTTATTTGGCGAGACTCGTCTCATTTTATTTTTAAGCCAACCTAAAAGCAACTACAATTATCTACTTAATTTTGTCTCTAAAATAAAGGAAAAATCCTAATTAATTAGTGTTATGTGGAAAAGAAAAAAAAAACCACGCCAATCCTTTGGGTATTGCCAATCCAAGTTCCATTTAACCTCAGGCCCAAATAGCCCAAACCGTGTGACCCAGACCCACTAAATTAGTTAGACCTCATGGGAGAGGTCGTGGGGTCTATTCCTTGAGCGGGATAGACCAGGTATTTTACCAACTAAAATACCACGTCTTAGAAAACTGGGCTTGGCAACCCTATCACTTAAAGCCCAATAACAGGTAAAACTAATAGACTACACTCATTTCAGATTATTCACATTGTCCAGTAATTGAAACAAAGAAAATCAAAGTAGGTTTAGAGTTTAATTTGTATTCACGGGAATCTAATTTCATACAGATGCGATATCAAGCTTAAAGTTATTAATATTATAATTAATGTTTACGTTTTTGCTCTTAACAGTTCGAATTTGCACAGTTCTTGAATCAATTTCTAACTCAAATTATGCTCTGGTTCCAAACATTTTGCTAAGTGAATGAACTAAAGTGACTACAATTAACTATTACAAAGTGATAGCCAAAACAGTTCCAATCGACCTAAGGCGATCTCAATAATATAGTCTAGTACAAATTAGACAATCCAAATCAATCTTTAAACAAATAGTCCCAATGAAATAACTAACAACCACCACAATTCAAACTAATTAAAGCTAGGCAACCACATGTCATTTGGACTGATTTCAACTACTCGAATGAACATAGATATGGAACATTACGTCATTTCAATCCAATTGGAAGATACATCAATGATTTTAGAATGTGTACCTGAATTTGAATGGACAAAAAAACGAGAAGGTGAACAGCTAGTAATATCACAAGCAACAGTTGATTCACGGCCAGAAACAAATTTAACACTCCAGGAAAGTTTCAAAACCAAGCAGCGAACAGAGACTCAACCCCAAATAGACTCAAAAGTGAATTCACAGTACTTTTGAAACCTCAGCAAAGCAAACTCATCCTCAAACCAACCTAATTAGACCCAAATTCATTCGAAATAAACCTCTGAACTTCAATTATCAGAATTTCAACCATTGAACCACCAGCTAGATCAAACTACTCAGATTTCGAAAGAAAATTGAAAGTAATCTAAGAATATGCAATGAAATAGTAATAAATTTTTTGAGTTTTGGTTTTTTCTATTGTTTTTGTGGTTTTTCAACTTTTGATTTCAAATCTGAATCTAAGAACTAGAGAGCATTTGGGGGGAGTTTTTTTTGGAGCTCAAAACTTTTGAACTTTTAGGGGTGTCTAAACTTGTTAAAGAAGGCATTGGGATTGCCTTTTATAGGCAACAAATAGGGCAGAAGGTTCTAGATGGCCCTCCCATTTTTCCTTCTCTTTTAATTTCAGATTTCATTTATTAACCCTTCAAATTCTGAATTGTTTCTCAAGTTACTTCCCTAAGTTTATTAAAGTATACACTAAAGTTCTATTCTAGAAGGCCCTAGAGTATTCTTTTGGCTATACAATACCTAGATTACCCTTACCTTGATTTTGAATTTACCATTTTTAGCAAAACTGCCCTTTTCTATGCCTAAACTACCCCTGAAAACTTCCTGAAACTACTAATCTTCAATATACCTACCAGCTATAACCAAACTATTAATCTAACTTAAACTAACTAAGACTAATTAACAGAACTTGAAACTCAAACTATAATGAACCCTGAATTTGAAAGACAATCAAAATTAAACCAATTAAACTAGCAAACATATTTATTCAGTCAAACAAACCCAAACAAAACTCAAAACTGATTTGGAAACCAGAATTTTAACAGGAAAAATTAAATTGCATAGCTAGTGCTCATGTGTTTAAACTATTTATCAGAATGGCAACCAAAAGAAAATTCAGCTAAACCAATAATTGAAACTAATTTAGAATTAAGATAACACTCAACGATTAGACTAACAATTGATTAATTAAAACTTAACAAGACGAAACTCAAACAAGTTAACAGACTGAAATTAAACTATCAAAAACTATCTTAAAAAAATAAAAAATAAAAAATCAGACTAAATGAGAAGGAGACTCACTAACCTTGGCTTTATTGTATTATCCTGAAATCGACTCGAGATGACTTGGCCTGGAGTTGATTGACCAATACTAATGTTTAAACGTGTGTTTTTCATGAAAAAAAATACACGGCTAAACCTTGTAATGGTCAAGCTTCCCACATAGAATTTGAATCACGACATTAGGGTTTTAGGGTGGCCTTCAATCCAATATTCGAAAACATCCAGGATGATTCGAGGGTCAAGGGTCACGGATTCATAAAGAGGAGAATGAGGAGAGCATACGGTGTTAGTTTGGTGAGATTTGGTAAACTTAGGGTTTTGGCCGGATTTTAGATTTGAAATTCGAGACAATCGGCAACGAATTGAGGGAAAGGGATTTGAGGGTTGGAAAGAGAAGGTGAAGGAGAGTATGGGGTGAAATTTTGGGGTTGTTTAGGGTATCGCCGCCGACAGAGGCGATTTTTGGCTGGCGGCGGACGGCGGAGTTAGGCGGAGGTAAGGTGGGGTTAGAGTGGTTATACACCGGCGTACAGGGGGAAAATGATACGAGGAAGAGGAAAAATGTCTTAGGTTTTTGGCTTAATTTTGGACAGTTTTATTTAAAGTGGGGAATCAATAGGGGTCGTTAGATGATGTATGATGAACGATCCAGATTAAACGACGTCAAAATGACGTTTTGTTTACTAAGGGCAGGCCGGGTAATTTTGGTTGGGCTGGGGCATGTTTTGGTCCGATTGGGCTTGAGCTGTGACAAGGACTGGCCCAAAATGGCCTGATTTGCATTCCCTTTTCAAATCCTTTATTTATTCTCCTTTTTCTTTTAATTTTTTTAATTTTTGAAATTAAAATTAAACCCTCACTATTAATTCAAACACCTAATTAAGCTACAATTAGTCTAGTATAAATTTAAAAGGAATTAATAATCTAAAATTAAAAATCAAACAAAACAAATTGAAATTTATTTATGACTTTTCTTATGTTTGTAAAGAAAAACCTAATTAGTGATTAATCTAAAAATGTAAGGGCTAACTTCTAAATGCAATTTTGTATTTTTATGATTTATCAATTAAAAAATGCACACAAAAATTCAAATAAAACACAGAATCATGCGATTAATACCTAAAAATTCAAATAATAAAAGAAAAATTCTAATTCTAATGAATTTATAGGAGTAAATTAAGCGTGGCAAAAATTACGTGTTCACAGCAAGTAATGGAGGAGAAGATAAGTATGCCTTTAATTCTTTCAAGGCTTTCACATACTTGGAGTTCCATCAAATTCCATTGTCTTTCTTGACTACGTTAAAAAATTTATAACATCTATCGGAGGATCGTGAGATGAACCTCGACAGGGCGGCTATGCGGCCGGTCATATTTTGTATTTGTTTCTTAGTAGTCAAGTTCTCCGGTATTCCTTCTATAGCTTTGAATTGGTCGGGGTTGACCCCGATGCCTCGCTGTGATACCAAGAAACCGAGGAACTTTCTCGAGGTTACTCTAAAGGCGCACTTTTCATGGTTCAATTTCATACCGTATCGTCTGAGTATGTGGAAGGCCTTTCTTAAATGGTAGATGTGATCCTCATTTCTTTTTGACTTGACCAACATGTCATCCATGTAAACTTTTATTATTTTGTCGAGCTGGTCTTTGAACATTCTTGTCACCAACCTTTGATACGTCGCCCCTGCATTTTTTAGCCCAAAAGGCATCACTCTGTAATAGTACGTTCCCTGATGGGTAATGATGATGATGTGGTTTTCTCCTCTCTTCCTCTTCCATGAGGATCTTGTTGTAGCCTGAGTACGCATCTGGGAAGCTGAGCAGTTCGTGCCCGACCGTTGCGTTAATGAGTTGATTGATACGAGGAAGTGGAAATGAATCCTTCGGGCAGGCTTTGTTTAGGTCTGTGAAGTCCACCCACACCCGCAACTTCCCATTCTTTTTTTTCACCATAACCACATTGGCGACCCACTGAGGATATTTTTACTCTCTGATGGAGCCATTTTGCAAGAACTTCTCTAACTCTTCGCAGACTGTGTCATTTATAGTGGCATTGAATTTTTGCCTGATTTGTCTCACCAGAGGGGGTGGGGAGGGGGTGGAATAGGTCGAACCATCAGTTTGTGTGTTTCTATCTCCTTTGGGATACCTGGCATGTCAGCATGGGAAAAATATAACATGTCTATGTTATTTTTTAAAAATTTATAGAATTTACCTAGTTCTTGGAGCTTGTGGCCGAAGAAATCTTTATTGTTGTGGTCATTATCATCAGGTTGGATGTGGTCGAGGTCTTCTACGGTAGATCCTGCAGCTTTTACGACTTTGGGATCTATGATCACATCCTTCTCGTCCCTTCTTGACCTCGACCCTGTTGATTGTTATGCTTCTTTAGCTTTACCCTTCAGTTGTTGGGTGTGTGTGCAATCTTGGGCAACACAGTAGCATTCCCGGGCAGTGCGTTGTTCTCCTCGAATGCTGAATACCCCCCAAGGGGTGATAAACTTGATGACTTTATACAAGCTAGAAGGGATGGCTTTCATGGAGTGTATCCAAGGTTGACCTATGATGGATTGTACGTTGTATCCTGGTCTATGATGTGGAACGCGGTCTCTAAGTGACGGCGCCGACCAGGATGGGCAGCGTGATTTCTTTGGATGTCCGCTCAACTGCAACGTTAAATCCCGTCAGTTTTATACAGCGCGACATTATCCTATCCTCGAGCTTCATTTGTACGCAAACTCGAGGGTGGATGATGCACGCGCCGCTCCCATCATCAACCATAATACATTTTACATCAGTATCTAAAATGCGTAAAGTAATGACATGTACATCATAATGAGGAAAGACCAAGCTGTTGGTATCCAACTTATCAAAGATGATACTTTCTTTGACTTTGTCGTACCGTTCATGATTGATCGACCATTTGATTTTGTGGGTGGTAGTGTCCTTCACGTTGTTGATCTATGCATCGTTACCCCCTCCGATGATCATTTGAATGGTTCAAGCTGGGGAAGGTGGTTTGGGAGGTCATTGGTGTTGTTCTTGTCCTTGGGCGAAGTTAGCTCTCCATCGGTCTCTCATCAGTTCTTTCAAGTAGCCTTCGTGAAGCATATTTACGACCTCTTATCTTAGGGCGATAAAGTCCTCAGTTTTGTGACCTCGCTCATGATGGAATTCGTAGAAGGAGTCTGACTTTCTAGTGCTCGGATCGGACCTCATCTTCTATGGCCACTTCACTTTTGGGCCGACCTTCTCTAATGCGTAGACTATTTATAAGGGGGAAGCATGGAACTTGTGAGTAGATAGCAAAGGGGGTATACCTCCCTCGCTTCGATGGGTTCCTATTCGTGACCTGTATGGGCCTTCATTATAGCGAGGGGCCGACATGAGGGTGCCTCTGACATAGCGATGATGTCTTTCTTGATTAGGTCGGGATCCTACTAGATCTCTCCTATTGTCGTTTTTCCTATCTTTGTGGACTCGGCTTGTACCGAAGTTAACTATTGGGTTGTCCTATTTAGATCATCTTCATCAGCTCAAACTTTGGTGTGATAAGCACTGCATATTTCGTTCCAAGTGGTATAGGTATATTTTATGAGGCAGCTTAGTAGTTTTCTGATCGCCCTCAAACTGCTTCTGTTCAGCCCGTTTTGGAAGGCTTCCACGACCATTCCTTCTAATAAGTTTGGTAAGGTCATCCTTACTCAGTTAAATCGATCAAGAAAGTCCTATAGTCCCTCTCCAGATGATTGTTTGACGGCAAATATCTCTTGCCTCTGCCTTTTTCGCTTTGACGTGGGGTGTTATGAACTTGTTGGCCATCTCTTTGAATGTTTCAATCGAGCGCGAGGATAGTTGTGAATACCAATTCAGTGCACCGACAATAAGGGTTTAGCGAACTTCTTTAAAAAGATGGACGATACTTGCTCTTTGGTGAGGTTGTTTCCTTTTACTATTGTGACGTAATGAGTCACATGATCTTTAGAGTCCGTTGAACCATCATATATTTTTAGGTACGATGGCATTTGGAAGGTTTTGGGTGTTGTATGTGGTGCAACTTCGTCATTCTATAGCTGCTCAATAAACTGACAGACGTCCCTTTTTGGTAGGAGTTTTGGGGTGCCCGATATTTTTTCTACCCTTTCTTGATGTTCTCTCATTCGGCCGCAGAGCATTTTGTTCTTGTTCTCCATATCCTTCATTTTCCTTAGAATGGATGTAAGGGTGTCTTTACCTGTATCACTAATATTGTGAGTAATATCTGTTACAAGGGGCGTGTTGCTCGTCGTTCGCTGATGCAACACCAACTCTTGCATCTTCTCGATTTGGCCTTTGAGCGGGCTTATCGAGAATGCTGGTCAATGTGCTCGTCAACCATGCCTGGAGCAGCTATTCACTACCGGCGGTGCCTCTTCCATTGTGGACGTAGAGGCCCTTTTTCCGTGTGGAGTTGTGATACTGCCGCGAGGAGGGGGTGAGCTGTTTTTCCTGGGAGAGGTATCTGGTATTATGTCTTCGCCCTCCATTTCATTGAATTCGTTGATGGTGTGGAGGATGTTTTGGTGATGCCGGCTATTGCTTTCCTCTTTTCCTCTCTGTTGCCTGCCAGGTTAGATTTGTGTACACAAGTGTAAGGTTTTTGCATTTTTTAGATCTAGAAGAATCTAAAATTTTAACTAGAAAATTCTCACAAACGTCGCCAAATTATTTGACCAAAAAGTATGGCACCTTTTGTTAAACCAATTAGATAGACAACGGGTAAATCCTAGTTAATGATAATTAATTCTAGATCTGAGATGAATAACATGAATAGAAAATGTAGTTGGGGGTAAATGCTGGCAGTAATTATGACTGGATGTGATAGTATGTGGAAAGACTATGCATTAAATAATATTAAATGGTAATTAACATAAATAGAGGGGAAGATTCATTCAGTATTGACGAGGGTGAAGGATTCTTTTCTCTGACAATGACGAGTGACACGAGTGTTAGAGAATATTATACACTTTCTTGGATCTGATGGTAATGACAATAGAATGGATCACAAAAAGGTGGAATCTCTATTAAACAAGGTTCTTTATATTTTATCTCAATTCTTATCCTTTTACAAGTGTTATTTTCCCCAAAATAGAATCCCCTCTCCTCTCTTACTATATATATATATATATATATATATATATATATATATTTGTGTGGGTTATTCTCAAAGAACCATAAAAGTAAAATAGAAAGAATATTCAATCTAATATTCCTTTTGAAGTTCCAAAGTCATACAAGATGTTATTTTTGTTCCTGCTACTCGACTTTGACCCAGATGAGCTACATGATGGCTCGTTCTTGTGAATCACTTATCGACCTCGGTCAGGCCGTCTGCAATGAGTTACAGTTGTCAAGGTAATCACTTGTTCGACCAAATTTTCTTGGTCGAATTTTGGCCCGCACAGTCATGCTGTTAGTTTCTAACCTTTTCCCGCAAATATAATCCATCGTATTGTATTTACTTCTTGATTTTTTATTATGAAATTGTATCGGTCAAAATCTGACCACACGACCGCGGTGGCCATGACCTCTCCCCTATCATCTTATGAAAGAAGTCAACAAAGTTGACTTCATCTCGTCATTACTATATTCGATATATGCAACGAGGCCAAGGCCTCTCCACGACGAGAAAGCTTCCCCGATCCAACCATGATAAGTCATGGCAAGCACAAGAAGTTTTGGGGACTATAAAGAAAAGAAAAAAGAACTGAAAGAGAGACTTCCTCTCTGACTGCTTCTCCTAATTCTTCTCCAATACTCCAACAGCCCGAAAGGAGGAAGAGAGCTCCTATAAATAGGAACCTTGACCTACAGAGAAAGGAGGAAGCTCCATCTTTTAACATCTAAGAAGGAGGCAAAAACGATTTTAACCCCCAGTCCCTCTCTAAGGAGAGGCAGGGCATAATTCTATCCTGAATAAAACTTTCTGATATTTCATCTGTCCAATATATTATTGTAGCTACTATGTCTTTCGATCAAATATTAATTATGATTGTCTATGATTTATCCCTTAACTTCTTTTGATTGATTTGCTTAGAAAGAATTTAATATCTTTTGAGTCAAACAATTTTGCGCCGTTTGTGGGGATTTCCTAGTGAAAATACCTAGTTCTTTCTGGATCGAAGCTAAAGAAACACGAGAAGAGAATCCAACTCACACCAGATTTGAAGGTAGCGCGCCAAGGAAAGAAAAATCGAATGTGTTAGCAAGGAATCGAACACCTTGAACAAGGAAAGGGTGCTGCAATCTATTCTCCCCCTCTTTTAAAAAATAAATCACCGGCCAGAGGCATGGAACACTCCATTACCATCCTTCATACTTTGTCAAACCAGAAACCGACGTAGGGATATCTCGAATGAAGAGTCGAAAGCCATCTCGAAACAGACTAGATCTTCCCGGTCGGCAACATCTTCAAAAGAAATAGCCAAAGTCAAGCGAGAAATTGCGACACACGTACAACGCAAGTCCGAGCAGAATGTTGGTGCCTAGCACTCAAGGTAGGGAATCATCAATGCGAGCAATGGCTGCCGAACTGGGACTAAGGCTAAGGACTTCGCCATCAAAGATCGACAGGTTCGACCTCGTTAAAACTCAGACAGACTGTTATTTCAATATGTTTGAAATAACACCCTTAAGGCTAAGTACTTCGCCATCAAAGATCGACAGGTTCGACCTCGTTCGAACTCAGGCGGGCTATTATTTTGATAAGTTAGAAATAACACCCTTAAGGCTAAGGCCTTCACCATCAAATATCGACAGGTTCGACCTTATTGGAAATCAGGCAGGCTATTATTTCAATAAGTTCGAAATAACACCCTTAAGGTTAAGGCCTTCGGCATCAAAGATCGACAGGTTCAACATCGTTCGAACTCAGACAGGCTGTTATTTTGATAAGTTCGAAATAACACCCTTAAGGCTAAGGTCTTCGCTATCGAAGATCGGCAGGTTCGACCTCGTTCGAACTCAGACGGGCGGTTATTTCGAAAGTTCGAAATAACACCCTTAAGGCTAAGGCCTTCGCCATCAAAGATCGATAGGTTCGACCTAGTTCGAACTCAGACGGGCGGTTATTTCGATAAGTTCGAAATAACACCCTTAAGGCTAAGGCCTTTGCCATCAAAGATCGATAGGTTTGACCTCATTCGAACTCAGACGGGCTGTTATTTCGATAAGTTCGAAGTAACACCCTTAAGGCTAAGACCTTCGCCATCAAATATCGATAGGTTCAACCTCGTTCGACTCAGACGGGCTATTATTTCGATAAGTTCGAAGTAACACCCTTAAGGCTAAGGACTTCGCCGTCAAATATCGACAAGTTTGACCTCGTTCGAACTCAGGCAAGCAGTTATTTTGATAAGATCGAAATAACACCCTTAAGGCTAAGGCCTTCGCCATCAAAGATCGATAGGTTTGACCTCATTTGAAATCATACGGCAGTTATTTTGATAATTTTGAAATAACACCCTTAAGGCTAAGGCCTTCGCCATCGAAGATCGACAGGTTCAACCTCGTTCGAACTCAGACGGGCTGTTATTTCGATAAGTTTGAAATAACACCTTTAAGGCTAAGGCCTTTGCCATCAAAGGTCGACAGGTTCAACCTCGTTCGAACTCAGGCGCGCTGTTATTTTGATAAGTTCGAAATAACACCCTTAAGGCTAAGGACTTCACCATCAAAGATCGACAGGTTCGGCCTCGTTTGAACTCAGGCGGGCTATTATTTTGATAAGTTTGAAATAACACCCTTAAGGCTAAGGCCTTCGCCATCAAATATCGATAGGTTCGACCTCATTCGAACTCAGGCAGGTTGTTATTTCAATAAGTTTGAAAAAACACCCTTAAGGCTACGGCCTTCGCCATCAAAGATCGATAGGTTCGACCTCGTTCGAACTCAAACGGGCTGTTATTTCAATAAGTTCAAAATAACACCCTTAAGGCTAAGGCCTTCGCTATCGAAGATCGACAGGTTCGATCTTGTTCGAATTCAGAAAGGCGATTGTTTCAATAAGTTAGCAATAACACCCTTAAGGATAAGGCCTTCGCCATTAAATATCGACTGGTTCGTCCTTGTTCGAACTCAGATGGGCAGTTATTTTGATAAGATCAAAATAACACCCTTAAGGCTAAGGCTTTCGCCATAAAAAATCGATAGGTTCGACCTCATTCGAACTCAGACGGGCTGTTATATCGATAAGTTTGAAATAACACCCTTAAGGCTAAGGCCTTCAACATCGAAGATCGATAGGTTCGACCTCGTTCAAACTCAGACGGGCTATTATTTTGATAAGTTTGAAGTAACACCCTTAAGGCTAAGGCCTTCGCCATCAAAGATCGACAAATTCGCCTCGTTTGAACACAGGCAGGCGGTTATTTTGATAAGTTCGAAATAACACCCTTAAGGCTTAGGCCTTCGCCATCAAAGATTGACAGGTTTGATCTCGTTTGAACTCATATGGGCTGTTATTTCAATAGTTTTGAAATAACACCCTTAAGGCTAAGGCCTTTGCCATCGAAGATCGACAGGTTCAACCTTGTTCGAACTCTCACGGGCTATTATTTTGATAAGTTTGAAATAACACCTTTAAGGATAAGGCCTTCGCCATCAAAGATCGACAGGTTCGACCTCGTTCGAACTCAAACGCACTTTTTATTTTGATAAGTTCGAAATAACACCCTTAAGGCTAAGGACTTCGCCATCAATGATCGACAGGTTCGACCTCGCTCGAACTCAGGCGGGATATTATTTTGATAAGTTTGAAATAACACTCTTAAGGCTAAGGCCTTCGCCATCAAAGATCGATAGGTTCGACCTCATTCGAACTCAGGCAGGCTGTTATTTCAATAAATTTGAAATAACACCCTTAAGGCTAAGGCCTTCGCCATCAAAGATCGACAGGTTCGAACTTGTTCGAACTCAGGCAGGCTGTTATTTCGATAAGTTTAAAATAACACCCTTAAGGATAAGGCCTTCGCCATCAAAGATCGACAGGTTCGACCTCGTGTGAACTCAGGCGGGCTTTTATTTTGATAAGTTTGAAATAACACCCTTAAGGCTAAGGCCTTAGCCATAAAATATCAACAGGTTTGACCTTGTTCGAACTCAGGCGGGCTGTTATTTAGATAAGTTCAAAATAACACCCTTAAGGCTAAGGCTTCGCCATCAAAGATCGACAAGTTCGACCTCGTTTGAACTCGGACGAGCTGTCTTTTCGATAAGTTTGTAATAAAACTCGCAAGGCTAGAAGACTTCGTCACAAAAAAGAGAACCGAGACTTGCCGGATGAGCCCTCATCGCGACGAGATCATAAATCAACTGAAAGAAAGCTAAAACGCAAGACGAGTAGCAAAAAAAGAGAATTCTTTATTCATGGTCATGAATGCGGGCTATCGCCGCTTATAGCTGGCCCAGGCCAGTCAACTGACAAAAAAAACAACAAGAAGAAAGCAACAACAAGAAACAAACAAACGCCAACCGGCGTAAGAAATTAAAAGAAAAATAATTTATAATTTTTTCTTCACTCGGCATCATCACCGCGGTTGTCATCATCATCTCCATAAGGCTTATCATTGTCACTGCCTGCACCCCCATCAGCATTGGGTGTCGCCACATCATATCCGCAGTTGGTGCGAGCCTTCTCGCGTGCTTTCTCATAGGTAGCTTCTTTCACGGTGCCTGCTTCCCACATGTTCCTGAAAATGTCTCACCGGGATTCCGTGTAGACCTAGAGCTCATGAGTCTGGCGAGGAATGGCAGCACGAGATGGTCCAGTATGGGCCCTCAGCTACTGATTCTCCTCATGTAAGGCTGTGACTCGATCTGATAAAATCAAAGCCTCCTGGTCAATCGTGCCAATTCGCTCCTCGAGCTTCGCCTCCGATTCTTGCTGGGACTTGAGCATGCGAATAGTCTCTTCTAGGGCCGCCACCCTTGCTAGAGCCTCAGACCATGTTCTCTCCATATGCTCCAAACAGACAACCTTGATCTCCATCGCAGAGAGTTTCCCTCTCCATTCGGCGCTCATCTCATCAAGCTGAGCCCGGCGCTGATCCATCTCCAACCGCATCGCTCCTAACTTGCCCTGCAAGTACTCGCACTCGGTAGCGACCCCTCTACCCAATTCAAGCTCCTCATCTTTGAGGCGGAGTTGCTCTTCAAGCTCTCTCTTACTACGGATCGTCTGCAGCAACTCTTGATCCCTTTTCTCCAATTCATCTCCCAGAGCCTGGTTACGGGGGTCCATCCTCAACCGTTCGTTCAAATCGCGACATCGGTTGCGATAGCGACAACACTTCTCTAGCAATTGCAAGAAAATCCTCGACCGAATGTTGGCCCTACGGATGCTGCTTTCCACCTCCACTAGATACGTCTAAAAAAAAGAAAGCAGTTAAACCGATGTTCACTCGTATAAAGGCAAAGGTCGAAGTAAGAGCCGAGTACGACATACCCTCAAACCCATGATGCACATTTCGTTCCTTAATTTAGCATCGACGACATTCCGCAGAGATTCATTGTCGGCTTCCGAACACAGGAAGCTAAGCTGTGACACCAAGTTATCCCCCTTGTGTCAATAGATTCACATGAGAAGTGATATCGAGAACGCGAGTCGATCCACCTGCATGAACCACCGAATGAAAGGGACCCTCCTCGAACATCCTAATATCATTAGGATCCAAATCAGACTCAAACTCAGACTCAGACTCATATTCATCGACTGTCACACTCTTCCCCTTTTCTGTCGCTGAGAGGAGGACACGACCTGCCGCAGATGAAGAACGCGCACTCGAGGTCACGACAGCGGCACTAGGGGCCTGGTTTTCCGCTTCGGAATGACATTGATCATCACCGACAACTTGGACTCCGGGTTGCATCATTCTAACAGCCGAATCTTCCTGACACTGACTATCGGCGTCAACTTCTACAACTCGCTCCATTTTTAAGGGAGACGCCGCATCAACATCGTCCCATAGGCCTGTCGGGGGAGACTCATCCAAATTGATCATAGTCGGAGGCGATGTCTCAAATGCCACCCCCTCCGTCTTTTCGACGTCCCTTCCTCTTCCTCGATTGACGGTGACCCATTTGCAGGACGAACAACACTGAATGTGGCTTCCTGAGAGACCGCCCTTGATGGAGTGGCCACAACCGCAGATTCGACCGAAGTTGTCCTCGATGAAGAACGAGCAGCAGGTAGTGCACTAAGACAAGCAGACGCAGCCGATCGACAAAATGCTAGTTGAGGATCCCCGACTCTCCGTACTCTCCCTGGCAACGACAAACGACATTCAAAAGGTGAGATGAAAATGAAAAAATACAGATAGAAAATAAGGCGTTATCTCACCATCAAGGGGCCTACGTCTAAATTTCTCATAAAAGGTCGACCAAGCGCGAACCCTGCTTTATGGTAAGGACGAACTCAAACCATTCTCGAATCCCCTCTAAGGGCGGCGGGGGCAGCCTCTCCGCTGCGAAACAACGAAGCAGGTCAGTACATACAACATAAAAGGCGAAAAGACAGACAAATCAAGTACTCCACTAATCAGAGGCGTAGACTTACGGGTAAAATTCCACACCTCAGAAAATCCATTCAAGTCTGCCACGAGGTGGTCGGTCCACACGTAGAAAAAGTTCTCATAAAAGTGACGATTGCATCGTCGTCCATCTTTACCACTGGGCCATTCGACCCTCAAGGACGTGCGTGGGTCAAAGAATCTCGAATCAACTAAGGAGTGAATAGGCTAAGCACGTGGCCCAGAATGACCTCGCGACCGGTGAGATCCGCATACTTGATGAACATAAGGAATAACTTGTACAAATAAGGAGAAAGTTGGGCAGGGCATACCTCATGATAACGGCAAAAATCTACTACCAGTATAGGAAGCGGGAGCGTGTACCCTACGAGGAAAGGATAGGCATAGAACATACAAAATCCGGGATGATCAATTTGAACCCGGTCGTCTCTCCCCACACAAAGTTAGGAATACCCCATCGATCCCTCAAATCCACTATCCCTACCTCCCTATGGGGGGGGGG
>MDKF010918245.1:0-13577 GCA_026770625.1 Nicotiana glauca | reverse complement strand
ACACAACCAAAACTATTTTATTTTGAATTTTTGGGAGTATTTCTCATATAGGGCAAAAATCACGTGCTTACAGCTCTTATCATTGCTATATTATGTTGGTCTTGAAAGAGTTTTTTCCTTGTTGCTATTGAAGTTATTCTTGTTTTGGTCATCATCTCCATTATTATTACAATAGTTTTTTTCCTCAACTTTAATATAATAGTGTTAGTGATTAATTTTTCCTTCTCAATATGTGATAACTAATTGATAGGTTTCAGGAATGGTGGAGTCCTGATGCAATCACATATGATTTTAACATGCAAATTGCCATTCATTTTATGAGACAGGCTCAATATCTTAATCAATGATGTACTCGGGGCTTTCTATTGCTACAGGGTCGAACAATTGGTAGGCTTCCAACTTTTACTGATGTAGGTAAAAGCTTTGTTAGACCAGCTGTCATTGAAGATAATTTGATATATCAAGTAAGAAAACAAAATTGTCATATAAATCATTATTTTTTTGAAAGATGAAACTACTTTATCCTAAATGATTATGCTTATTCTATTCATTCTTATTTCTGAATCCTACTTGTAGATGGCTAAGAAGGGTAAGTGAGTCGTGATGATGGGGGGAACCTACATTTTGATGTATCTCATCAGTAGCCTCATGTAATGTTGGAGACCTCAACACGGATCTTTCCTCGGCAGATGCGTAGGTCGACTGCTTGGTAGATTTCATGCATTGTTGAAAGAGGTCTCAAATGCTTCAGTATCTTTTCCTTTGTTATTCCTATTTTTCATGTTTGTTGTTCAAAAATATATGACGTAGATGTTGCTGCATCAGACTTGGTAATTATGTCCAAGTAGATGAGAAGAATCTTCTACCCTCTATCTTTTAGCATTGTGGAAAGTCTGAAAATAAATAATTTTCTGACTATTAGTTAGCAGTTACATTAATATAACTTAATAGTTATATTGCTATGGCTAACCTGACCAAAATAGAAATGAAGTTATTTTTTATTGGATCGGAATAGAAAGATAAATAAATAGAGCAAAGTTAATTCTTGTCCCATTACAGATATGGGTCTAAAGGATTATTCAAAGTGCTATTTTGCAATGTGTTTAATGTAGCTATGTTACTCTCTTTTCATCCCTCTCGAATTGAGTTTCTCAAACCATATTTCTAATAACAAAAAATGATACATCTCATAAAGATTTATCCACTCTTTATAAAATAATAGTATAAGTTTGGGCCCGAGCTCAGCACGGACCATTCTATGTTAGTATATATTTATATATACTTGGTGTCCAAGTACCACCAACTCTATGGTCACTTGTTCTTTTGAATATTTAAAAAATTAAGGACCATGCTTCCTACAAAAAAAAAAAAAAGGACCATACTTTCATTTTCCAAGTAGCACCAACGTAACTCTGTTGTCACTTTCATGTGCTTACAAATATTTTAAAATGGACCATACTTGGTGTCCAAGTAAAATTAACTATATGGTCACTATAAGATGCTTATACTGAACCAATATCTAATTCATCTTTGTCTCTCCTTCTAACCAAAACTTTTGTGTTTCTCAGTCCTTTATTTGTTTTTAGGACATCTTAAGAGAAATTATTATGTGCTCGCTGTATTCATAGTATACTTATGCTGTAACTCCAGCATAATATACTAGAATATTTTTCGGATTTTGAATAGTATTTTTGCTCAAATTTATCTTTACATAAAAAGTGGCTAAATTTCGATTACTTTTGAAATTAGGCTATTTTTAAACGACCAGTTGTAAATCTGGCTATTTTTAAAAATATCCCCTCCTAGCGGCCTCTTTAGGCTTAGAGACAGCAGACTTTTACGGGCAGTACCCCCTTTCCCTTTTCTATTTTCTAACCCGAGACTTCTTTCAAAAATTGCAACATTGCTTGGCTGCTGCTGATTCACGACTACAATAGCAGAGGGCGACGGCGACGGCGACGGCGACTTCACGACCTTGGTAGCAGGTGTATGCCCTCTCTGTTTTTGTTGAATCTGATTATTGTTTGATTCTATCAAAAAGCTTTATTTTTGCTTGATTGAATGAAAATGAAGATTTACGCATTTGTATTGCTTTTGCTTAATTGAGTGAAATGATATTATGAGCACATTTTTTTTCTCTTTTAAATGGAAGTTAGGCGTAAGTTTGTATTTAGGTTTTGCTTGCTTGAATGAAGTATGAGTCATTGAGCTTACTTTTGGTTTTTTGTTGTTGCCTTGAATGAAGATAGAAACATTTTTTTTTACACTATTATTGGTGCTTATGCTACGCCATAACTGCTTGATTGTTTTTTAAAATAGAATTTGCTGCAACTTGCAGGAATAGAAATGCTGAGCACCACGCCAATATTACCTCTTCCAGCGCCCCCGTTGGATGGGAATCTGGGACCAACACCTCCAGCGCAGGTGGTAGAGGAACCAAAGGATGATAACATGGAGCAAAATGAAGAGGACAACAATAAAGCCAATAATGTTCCAACCTCTGTTGCAACACATACTAGAACCATTGGTATCATTTATCCGCCTCCAGATATTAGGAGTATTGTCGACAAGACTGCTCAGTTTGTGGCAAAGAATGGTCCAGAATTTGAGAAGAGGATTGTTCTAAATAACGCTGGCAATGCAAAATTTAACTTCCTGAATGCTTCTGATCCTTACCATGCCTATTATCAGCACCGTTTGGCTGAAGCTCGTGCACAGAATCAGGCTTCTGGAGAGCAGCCTGCCCAACCAGCAGACCAAGAAGCAGCCCCTGCTCCTCCTACCGCTGATGGTGCTGAGGCAACTGCTAGGCCTGATCCGTCAGCTCAGTTTAGACCTGTCAGAAGGGTTCTTGAGCCACCTGAGGCAGAGCAATATACTGTTAGACTCCCTGAAGGGATCACAGGTGAAGAATTGGATATCATTAAGCTGACAGCACAATTTGTGGCCAGGAATGGGAAGTCTTTCTTAACAGGGTTGACGAGCAGGGAGATTAATAATCTGCAGTTTCATTTTCTAAAGCCTACTCACAGCATGTTCATGTTTTTCACTTCACTTGCGGATGCGTATTCGAAAGTTCTGATGCCTCCTAAAGGCTTGACGGATAAGCTGCAGAAGAGTGCTGCTGACATGACAACAGTCCTGGAGCGATGTCTGCATCGATTGGAGTGGGAAAAGTCACAGGAGCAGGCTAGGCAGAAAGCTGAAGATGAGATAGAACAAGAGAGGTTGCAGATGGCTATGATTGATTGGCATGATTTTGTTGTCGTTGAGACTATAGATTTTGCTGATGATGAGGATCAGGATTTACCTCCACCTATGACCCTTGAGGAGGTTATAAGGAGGAGCAAGATGCCTACATTGGAGGAAGAAGAGTATGTTGAGCCCGGAAAAGAGGTGGAAATGGAGATGGATGAAGAAGAGGTGCAGCTAGTGGAAGAAGGTATGAGAGCTGCGACTCTTCAAGAGAATGGTGATATCAAGAGTGCTGAAACCATGGCAATTCCAGAGGAACAGGACCCACCTATGCGGATTGTGAAGAACTGGAAGAGGCCTGAAGAGAGGATCCCCGCAGAAAGGGACCCTACTAAGTATGTTGTCTCTCCTATAACTGGTGAGCTAATACCTATTAATGAAATGTCTGAACATATGAGGATCTCTCTCATTGATCCGAAGTACAAGGAACAGAAAGACAGGATGTTTGCGAAGATTAAGGAGACAACTCTTGCGCAGGATGATGAGATATCTAGGAACATTGTTGGACTTGCAAGAACCCGCCCGGATATATTTGGTACTACGGAAGAAGAAGTTTCAAATGCGGTCAAGGCTGAGATTGAGAAAAAAAAGGAAGAGCCGAAGCAGGTTATATGGGATGGTCACACAGGTAGCATTGGTCGCACTGCAAGCCAGGCAATGTCTCAGAACACTAATGCAGATGATCAGAATGATGCTGCAAATGATGGAAGAAACCTTCCTGGTCCACAGGCTCCTCCACCTCACAGGCCTGGTTTTCCATCTGTTAGGCCACTACCTCCACCTCCTGGGCTTGCGCTGAATATTCCTAGGCCTCCTAATACAGTCCAGTATTCCACCTCCACCAGTGTTGGGGTTGCTGCTCCGCCTCCACCTCGACCTCCTATGGTTAACATGATTCCTCAGGTTCGGCCCCCACCTCCTCCCATGACACAGATGCTAGGTCAGCAAAATCTGATGGTAAATCGTCCACCAATGCCTCCATCAATGGCCATGAATTCGCATGGCCATCCAATTCCACCACCTCCTGGATCACAGTTTACACCTTTGGGAGCACCTCGACCCTTTGTTCCCCTCCCGATGTCCCAGCCCGGAATGCCTATGGTTCCGCCTCCTCCTATTCCCCAAGGAATGCCGCCGCTTCCTCCACCAGAAGAAGCCCCTCCTCTACCTGAAGAGCCAGAGCCGAAGAGGCAAAAGCTTGATGAGTCAGTTCTCATTCCTGAAGAGCAGTTTTTGGCTCAGCACTCGGTAGGGATAGCTTCCTTTCTTAGTTTTCCCACCAATTTTTTACATAATTGTCGGGGTATCTTTTAGAACTTTGTTTAATGCCTCATGTTTACTTACATCCTTGCAAATTTTGTTTCCTGCCGCGTTGTATTGCAGGGTCCTGCAAGGCTCAATGTATCTGTGCCGAATACCGACGAAGGGAATCTCAAAGGACAAGTTCTGGAAATCACAGTGCAGTCTCTGTCTGAAACCATTGCCAGTCTAAAAGAGAAGATTTCTGGGGAGGTCCAGCTTCCTGCAAACAAACAAAAGCTGAGTGGAAAGGCTGGTTTTCTCAAGGACAACTTGTCTCTCGCATACTATAATATTGCATCTGGAGAAACTCTCAGTCTCTCTCTGAGAGAACGTGGTGGCAGAAAGAGATGAATGGAGAGTTATTTGGCATGGCCTTGAAAGGTTTATTTTGGAACTGTTCGGCATATCTAATCCTTGTTATGAATTTAAAGAATTCTCCATACTTCTTTCATGTTATTTTGGAGATTATATTTGTCTTGTGCTTCTAGTTTTTCTTTCTGCAATTTAATCAACTTTATCCTTCAAGCTGATGGTTGTGGTTTTCTACTACAGATTTTGGCATGTTGGCGATCATCCATGAGGACAACTGGAAGTTTATTAGTTCTATGTTTATATAAGTGCAATGACTGTGCGTTGTGTTTATGCTACTAATTCGTGTTTGACTTAACATGTGCAGTTGCTATTTTGTTGTATCTTCCAACTCCAAGGCCATTCTGGATTAGAATTATCTAATGTATTCTTGGCAGATATTCCGTATAATTTTAGAGGCTTCGCATAGCAATTTAATCTCTGATTCTTATCTGGACCTTAGGACTTATTTCTGTAGAAGATGTGCTTGTCGTGGTGGGAGATACTTGTCGCAAGCACAGCTGCCTCTTTTGTGGTTCGTTTTTTGGGGCGCTTGAGCCCCCTTCATTGTTTTGATGGAGTCTGCTGTATGGAGAAAGTGACTATGGTTCTCTGATGCGTTTATTTTATCAACAAAGACCCCTGTTAAGGGCTGTGATATATGCTCTATTTGTCGGTTGTTTTATGAGGTCGATAGCGAAAGCGGGTAGACTTATACCCTTTTCGTTGGCGTGAGAACCTGTTGGCAGGAATCAAGATTCAACATTTTTCTTTTCTTGTGTTTGTCTCACCTTCTTGACAAAATTCTACTGTGCTTAATCCATATTAGTTCCATGTGTCAGCATTAAGTGTCTTTTGCATTTAGAACGGGAATTATCCACAATTTGCTGATTTGTTGGGGCGAAAGGCATGCAGATACTTCCTTCTTCAGTCTCTTCTTTTATGAAGTGCCAATCCACTCCAACATACTGGATTGTGAGCAATGCTTATTGTGGCCTTGTTGTCACAGTATAACTTCATTGATAGATCAATTGCCCTTTTTAGTTCTTCCATCATCTTCTTGAGCCAAATCATCTCATATATCCCATGGGCTATAGATCAATATTCAGCTTCTGCATTGCTACGGGCTACTGCATTTTGCTTTTTTACTCCTCCAATTCTCGAGATTTCCCTAGATGAATGTATCTCCCGATTATACTTTGACTATTTTTAGTTTAACCAATCGGGTGATCAGTTATTTAAATGACCTTTATACTATAAAGTGTGAAAATATCTTTGTGTAGATGCATCTCCCTAACTTGTTTAATATCTGAATTTTTTATGTGGTGTAGTGTAGATGTGATGACAACGATAGATGCTTCTTAGTTCTTATGTCTCTTTTACTTTTTGCTTTTTTGGAGGGTTTGGAGTTGAACCCAAGTTAATCTATTATTTTTTATAGCCAATTTTGACCTATTAAACAGCTTAAATACAATCCATGAAACTAACTCAAGCAGAAGGTGTCATATAGAAATTTACTTAGCTGCTCCAATTTCACTTTTTTTTTATTCTTTTGTTTTTCTGCACCACCTACCCACTCTGCCCCATACCAACCCACCTCAAAAAAAAATTTCGTATTTTTTTTTTTTTTATTTTTAATTTTCTATTGTTTTATTTTTCTGCATCACGTACCCACTCACCCCTCTCCCTGCGCAAACCCCTCAAATTCTTTTTACTTTTTTTTGTTTTTATGCACCATCCATCCACCTCCTTTCCCCTTACCCGCAAACTTCCAAAAAATTATTTTTATTTTTATTTTTTTATTTTTAATTTTCTGCACAACCCAATCCCCACCCTTCGTACACAAATTTTTTTCAACTTACACATTTAAGGTAAAAGGCTTTTTATGTAAGTTGATCATGGTTCTAAAATATGGGTCAAGTTGGACGAGTTGAATTATGACCCATTGTATAACCTATCTTGACCCAGTCCATCTTCACCCAAGTATACTTTAGGCTAGGTTGAGCAATAACCCATTTATTGATCTAATGAATTTTAACCCGTTCAAATTCAGCCCAACTCGTCCATTTGCCACCCATAATTCTATGTTTTTCCATTAATGAGATAATACTACTTAGAAAAGATCTCAAGAAAGCGATCCATGGTCCCTGCAAATTTACTATCAGACAAGAACAGTCAGTTTCAGATCACAGACCATAAAATATTATGGTAGAGTGATAAGTATTCTTTGTTCCTTAACTAAAAATTTCAGGTTCAAGACCCGAGTATAAAAATGTCAATGGTAGGAAGCGTTTTACCTTGCAAAGTGCGACTGACTACACAAATCAGAATTAGTCTGAACCCTAAAGGGTTATTTGGTTGGAAAATAATTTATCCTAGGGTTAGTTATTTCGGGATTGATCCCCCACTCTCACATAAAAATAATACTTTAATGTTGGAATAACTAATTTCGAGAATAATTATATTATAATTTTATCTCAACCAGTGGCGGATCTAGAATTTTAAAATGATGGGTGCTCGCCGATAAAAAATTCAAAAAAAGAGAAAAAAAAAAGTTTAGTTATGGGTGCTCACTCTATTTATCTAACTATTTTTATAATTGCTTATGCAAATTTACTAAATCCGGTTAAAAGTAATGGGTGCTCAAGCACCCATAAGTATCCATGTACATCCGCCACTAATCTCAATCAAACGATCTCAATCAAACGTGGAATAAACTCATTTCAAATTTAATTTCGGGATTAATTACCATTATCCCTCGTACCAAACGAACTAGATCACATACCAGATACAGAATCCAATTTCTCTTCCTTCTCTTTTTTACTTGTTAAATCAATAATGTACTCCCTAATTAATTAATTCTTTGCACGATTAATATAAATATAGTAATGCAATAAAATGCACTATCATTCAGTCAATGTTGGCGGTGTAATAATGGGACTCAAATTATGTTGAAGATGCACTACTATATTAGTGGAGCAATAAATGCACCACACACTTTTTTTATTATGTTTAAACCTTTCTGTATTTTGTATGATATTTTAATAACTATAAATAGAAACATGATCTCCTCCACTAATTTGATGTCCCTTACTTTTCAATGAATTCCCAGATGCAAAATCATGTGTAGAATATGAATCATAAAGGTTTGAATTCACTGGTATATTATATTATTCTCTACTTATTTTATTAAAGGGCAGTTCGGTGATGCGGTGCAAAAAATATTTTATGTTCACGCAGGTTCAGATACAGGCCGTACCTCAAAAGATATAATGTATAATGTAAACAGTTTACCCTAATACAAGTATTAGTGGTTGTTTTAGAAGGTCGAACCCGTAACCTATAGATTAGATTACACATAGTTAACTTTACCATTGCTTATTACTAACTTTTAAAAAAAAAAAAAAACTTAGCAGGAGCAATGAAATTGAAATGATATAAAAAACTCAACATGATTGCTGTGATAAATATCCTAAAAATAGCTTAGCCAGCATTTGCAAAGTCATTGAAAAATAGTCACTATTTTACTGCAACACGAAAAATTCCAGCATAATATACTGGAGATCAGTGCAACCGTGTATGAACTTTCAGTATATTATGCTGGAACTCCAACACGCGGAAAGTTCCAGTATAATTTATTGGAGTATTTTTTTGAATTTTAAACAGTATTTTCGTTCAGATTTATCTTTACATGAAAAGTGGCTAAAATTCGATTACTTTCAAAACTGTGGCATTTTTGAATGACCACTTGTAAATGTGACTATTTTGGGATTTCACCTTAATATAGGTTGATTACAACTAAATATGTTAGCTCCTTTTTAATCCTAGATCATCTTTCACATGCATTCTCTTTGTAATTGTGGAAAAAAGGAAAGAAAATTAGGGTGTGTTTGGTATGAAAGAAAATGTTTTTCATGAAAAATATTTTTCTAGAAAATATTTTCATGGAAAATGAGGAGTTTTATCATTTATTTTCCCTTATTTGGTTGGTGAGTAGAAAAGATTTTCGGAAAATATATTCTAGTGTTTGGTTAGAGAGTAGAAAATATTTTTTTATGCTACTCTCCTCACTCCCATTCCTCCAAGTCCCTACGTTTCTTTGCTTCCCCCCCTCTCTCTCCCCCTCCCCCCAATACACAACGTTTTCGGAACTTTATTTTGTTCAAGAATTTAATTATTTTTCTAAAAATTTACACAAACCCAAAGGAACTAATGTGTTGTTTTGCTTTTTTACGCAAAACTAACGTTAAAATTTGTGCCCCGTAAAATTTGTTCAAGAATTCAATTATTTTTTGTACTTACGTTCTATTCCTACTATGGCCAATCTTTTTTACTATTAGTTTGTTTGTCCAAACTTTGTTTTTTTGACAAAAAGTGCATTTTTGTCGGAAGTGATATTTTTCTCAAAGTTAAAGTGTTTGGTCAAATTTTTTTAAAGAAAAAAAATATATTTTTGAGTAGAAACAAAAAACAGTTTTTGAGAAACAAAAAAAAAGTAGTTTCTCCTCGGTAACACTTTTTGAAAAGAACTTTTGTAAAAAATGCACTTACAATCACTTAGACTCTAAACACTAATTGTTGCTCAAAAATGTTTTTCAAATTAATTAACTAAACACAAGCCGCTTCTTACCAAAAATATTTTTTTGAAATGCACTTTTGAAAAAAATACTTTTCAAAATAAGAAAAAGTTATAGCGGCACGTCAATCATGAATAAAAAAGATGATATGCTTATTTCAACCATATATATTTTATTTTAAAAGGACCATATATATATATATATATATATATATATATATATATATATATATATATATACACTTGGTGTCCAAGTACCACCAACACTATGGTCACTTGTTCTTCTGAATATTTTAAAAGTTAAGGACCATACTTTGATTTTCCAAGTCGCACCAGCTCTGTTGTCACTTTCGTTACAAATATTTTAAAATGGACCATACTTGGTGTCCAAGTAAAATTAAGTATAAGATGCTTGTACTTATAACCAAAATCTAAATCATCTTTGTCTTTCCTTCTAATCAAACTTTTGTGTTTCTCGGTCCTTCATTTCTTTTTTTTAGGACAACTTAAAGAGAAGTTTTTCTGTGCTGACTTTATTCGTAAGGTTTTTGTTGCTAGTGCTCGAACCAGATATCTCTAATTAATTAAGACAGGAGGATACGTTCCATCCCACCACATCCTTTGGCCAAAATGGATGTCTCCAACACACAGCCAAACTATGACAAACAGAGTGAATTAAAAGCCTTCGACGACACAAAAGCTGGTGTCAAAGGGCTAATTGATGCTGGGATTAGTAAAATACCTCGAATATTCATTCATCCCGAGGCCTTAGAAAACCCCTCGAGCCCCAAAAGAACACGTTTTATTTTCCCATTAATAGACCTTCAAAACATCAACAAAGATCCTATTAAGCACAAAGAAATAGTAAACAAAATTCGAGATGCAGCTGAAACATGGGGTTTCTTTCAAGTGATCAATCATGGAATTCGAGTGTCAATACTGGATGAAATGTTGCGAGGAGCACGTCGTTTTCACGAGCAAGAAATCAATGTTAAGAAGCCATACTATAGTCGAGATGTGGCGAGGAAGGTGATGTATAACTGCAATTTTGATTTGTTTAGTGAGAAAGCTTCAGCTGCAAACTGGAGAGACTCACTTTATTCTGTTATGGCTCCAAATCCTGCTAAACCACAGGAATTGCCTGAGACATGCAGGTACCTTTTTTCGAGTTTAACTTTTATTCACTTATAGTTGAAAACAATTACAATTAATATTATAATTAATAACTGCGATTAGCAATCTAGAAAATCAGTTAAATACATTTATGTTGGAAATTTTATTTACAATGTCAATATATATATTCTTTTGGTTTCTCACCGGTGTCCAATGTCAATATATATATATATAACTTCAATCATTTTCTGAAAATAACTTATTCCGTTTCACTTTATATGACTCTTTAAAAAAAAAACTATTTTCTTTATCAAACTAACTTTTCTATCATCATATAGTATACAAGTAAAATTAATATCTTAAAGTTCAATCGAAATTCTGTCATATAAAATTAGAAAGAGGGAGTAATTAGGAGCATGATACAATGAACTAAAGAAATTTTGCTTTCACATCTTTAGTATCAAGTAATCCCTCTCCTAAAATATCTGAGCTATTCAGGAAAAATTAATGCCAAGTGACCAGAAGGTCACGGGTTCGAGTCGTAAAAATATTTCTCTTGCAGAAATACAGGGTAAAGCTGCATATAATAGACCCTTGTGGTCTGGCCCTTTTCCGAACCGCGAATAACGAGAGCTTAGTACATCGGACTGTCGATAGTGCATGATTCTTTTTATGCTATCAAATAAAATTAACCTATAATAACAGGTAATTGTTTCATAACAAAACATATATATGATAACCGAAGAATAGAATAATAACACGTTACAATGCATTAATAAATCCAGTATAATTTCATATTTGGGGTTTGGGGAAGATAGTGTGTACGTAGACCTTACCCTTACTTTGTGAAGGTAGAAACGCTGTTTCCGATAGTCCCTTGGATCAAGAATACAATTTGTTAGCGAAATTTATGTATATAAAAAAAATTCCAATTTAATTTATCAACTTTACTTGCATTATCTTGCAGGGAAATTGTAATAGAGTACTCAGATCATGTGATGAAACTGGGGTGCAATTTGCTTGAGTTGTTATCAGAGGGTCTTGGTCTCAAACCTAATTATCTCAAAGAAATTGATTGTGCTGAGGGACTTGGCATTTTGTGTAATTATTATCCAGCATGTCCACAACCAGAACTTGCAATAGGCACAAGCAGACATGCAGATAATGACTTTTACACAGTACTTCTACAAGATGATTTTGGAGGACTTCAAGTTTTTCACCAAAATCAGTGGGTTGATGTTCCTCCTACTCCTGGAGCTTTAGTTATCAATATTGGTGACATTCTCCAGGCAAGTCTTTTGTATTCTTTCCTTCTTAACCTTTTGTTTGTGGTCAGCTCCGCGTACGAAGTATTCCGCATTCACGCAGGGCTTGGGGAAAGGTTGCACGGGTGTGATATAGGCAGCCTACACTAATACAAGCATCAGTGGCTAGTTCCGCGGCTTGAACCCGTAACCTATAGGTTATACGGAGACAACTTTAATGTCGCTGCAAAATTCCCCTTCACTTCTTGACCTTTTTGTTAGGGGGCATCCCGGGGCACGAAGCATTCCGCATTCACGTAGGATCTACGAAAAGACTGCACCCTAAGGGGTATGATGTAGTCAGCCTACCTTGATGCAAGCATTCATGGGCTAGTGCAATGGCTCGAATCCGTAATCTATAGGTCACACAGACACAACTTTACCGTTGCTCCAAGACTCCCGTCTTGACCTTATGTTTATGCATATACTTTACGGATAGTCATCCAACTATAGAATTATTTTATTAAAGTCATAATACTAGTTTTTGTAATTGAAAAAATAACTCAATTATACATATATATCATAGAAAATAAAATGAAAAACAGAAAATGCCAATCCGGTCCTGGAAACACAAGTGGCCGCTACAGAACAAATTAGTCTTACAAAATACTTTGTGCCATCACTTAAAAGTTAAAAATATTATTTTCTAAAATCGCTTTAATAAAAAAACATGATGTACCACATGGTGGAAGAACGTTTGATATTAGCTAGGTTGGGTCGAGAAATGAGCTTTTATTTTTTAAAAGTTGTATCACCTAATTGGTTATGTACGGTGAGTTGCTGGCGTGACATATTTATATAGTGATTTTATATATATGAGAACTTATAACTTACTCTTTTAAAAAATTGAAGGGTATTTTTTTACTTTTAATGTTATATAGACATACTTGAGTTATTTTTTTATATTATAAAAGTTAGTTTTGCGACTTTCATATGCAACCGGCTGAATAATAGTTCCTAATAAAAAATTACCCTTTTTTATTTTCGGTTGATATCAAATAAATCTTTTTTTAATCAATTTTAATAGGTCATTGTCAATTTTTTTTTTTTTTTTTACTTTTGTTTTTCAGCTCATATCAAATGATAAGTACAAAAGCATAGAGCACAGAGTGTTGGCAAATAAAGTTGGTCCAAGAATATCAGTAGCAAGTTTCTTCGGCACAGGGCCATTGGCATCTTCTAGGATTTATGGACCAATTAAGGAGTTATTATCAGAAGACAATCCTCCAAAATATAGAGAAATTACAATGAAGGACTTCTTTGAATACTCTAGCCAGAAAGGACTTGACGGCAATTCTAATTTGTCTCACTACAGAATCTGAAACTTAATGGGCGTTCTGAGATAAGATTGTGAAATTCTGGGGACAAGTGAAGATTTTTTTTTAAAGTGAAAATGATATTTGAAAATAAGAGTTGTATATAAACATGAATACAATTTGGAGGTATTTTTGAAAACATGCTAGTAGTATTTTGAAGATATAATGGCGCTTTCTTTGGTGATAGCCTTTATTGCTATCATGATAATGAATTTTCATGAAGGACTATGTTTAGAACCTGTTGGGATCATTGTGTTCAAAATCAGAAAATCAGAGAAGCAGAGAAATGTTAGTTTAATAAACAAAACAGAAAAACTAATTCCGAGCCCACAAGTTGCTTGTGTGTCCTTAAGGAATTTAATC
>MU679376.1:7180-18144 GCA_026770625.1 Nicotiana glauca | reverse complement strand
TATATATATATCCCTTTCGCCGGGAGTATGTTAAAGCGCCGCGAAAAAAGAGGTGTGACAAGTGTAACTTCTTATTTTTTTATTGTTGCTTATGTAATTCATTTTGATGTTGGTCTGTAATAAGTTGTTGTAAACAAATATTGGGGATGGCTTGTTAAAAAAGATAGGGTAAACACGCACACCATAGTTATTAAGGGTAGAAAACATGTTATTAGGTTTATGTTCCTAATTGCGCAACAGAAACTATGCTTAGGGTTCATACATGAATCAGAAATCATGCCCTTTGGTCGCATGTTTATTGTTTCAACATATGCACGCTTACAAAATCATGTGTCAAAAATCTACTAATAATTAGCACTTTACTATTATGTTCTACGCTGCCATGTGCATTTAGAAATCCTGCTCTTAGAAAATTCTGCAATCTTGCCATATGCATTTAGAAATCCTGCTCTAGGAATTCTGCATCATGATTTTTATACATGTATTTTAGATACCATGCTTTAGGACCTTATTCGTACTTGCATTCATACTTAGTGTAAACTGCTTGGTTATAAAAGAGGTAAAATAGCTTCACAGTTGATTATCCCGTTTAAAATAACTGGTAATAATCTCTACATTCGTATCAACTAGAACAGCATGCTCTTAGGGTAAAATAATTTCCAAACTGTCTTCTAATAATTTTGAATAGCTGCTGCATACTATTTTACGCCTAGGCAACACTTAGGTAATAAATTTTTAAATGAAACCAGAACTATCTGTGCGATCAGTGTTTAATCATCAACTGTTAAAATTAGTAGGCAAACTTGATTCAGACTTCTTTTCTGAGGCATGTGGTAAATCTGATTCACTGTTATCACTTAAAACTTTATTAAGATTAGAATATGGACCTTAGTGTGCATGAGTCATGCTGTCTATGTGCATTATTTGTTGAGGTATACCCGAGCCTTCTACTTGCTTCTGTGTTTTTCCCTTAAATGTAGTCCTATATATTCTTATTTGTCGCTTAGTATTTTGCCTTTAAACCTGAGGGTCTTCCTAGAACTTCCTTCTTATAGGATAGGAGCACTAAATTCCTCCAGGACTGATAGGAAGTGACGGGTAACAGCATGCAATAATGGTCGAGACCATCCCTCACTTTACTTACCTTCACGGGGCGAGAAAGGGTAGATATTGATATGATTACCGGTGCATTAATACCATGCGTAGCCCCTCTTTGAGGAGTGTCATACCAGGTATTGCATTGATGTGATACATATTATAACCAAACCTAGGACACCCCTTTATATTTGTAAATATGCTTAACTTGTAATCCTTTTAAAAATCTTGCTTTTTTTAAATAGTTTTTTCTCACACTTGTGTGTTTAAACTTAAATCCGCTACTATTTGAGTCTTGCTTGTTTGCTAATTGTACAAATTCACAAAAATCGTCTGGCCGAGAACCACATTAATGGATCCTGAGAGGTGCCTAACATCTTCCCATTGGGATAATTTCAAGCCCTTACCATATCTCTGGTTACCAAACATAGTTATAGATGAACCTTATAGGTTCCCTAACGCACCTCAAACCCGTTAGGTGGCGACTCTTCAAAAAATGAAAACCCCTTTCCCAAAATGAAAGAGTTGTCCCATACCAAAAATGTCATAAACCCGATTCCCGCCTCGAGGGAAGGAAAAAGGGGGTGCGACAGCATAGCGACTCTGATTGGGAAACCTTTAGGCTTTTACCATTTCATACCGTTTTTGTGAATTTGTACCCCCTCCTATGTGCTATTATTGTTTAGTTTCTTTAAGCATTTAATTTCTTCTTCAAATGCAAAACTAACATATTTCCCTTATTTCTTTCCTTTAATTGCTGCTTTAAATTATGAAACTGTTGAATTTATCGCTTTCTTAACATGCAAATACATGTCAACATGCTTTTAATTATTGCATAATCATGCTCAAGATCATACTCTACGCGTGCCAAACAAATACTATAGCAATGCTTGATGAGTGGTTGTGCTCTTCCTATATCATTACCCCTTAAATATGGAAAGGCTTATTTGCGGTAAAACTAGTCGATCAGCGGTGCAGTCGACAGTTCCGTGCATTCCCCCTTGAGTTGTGCGCTCAAGGGTACCAGCCTAAAACCTCATAGAAACCTTACTCTGTTTAAATTGTGCATGCATCATAGTCAAACCTAGCCGGGTCAGTTATATTTGTCCACATAATGATCCTTTAAGATAGCCTTGTCCAAAGTCCACTGGGTTTCCCTAAACCCAAATGGACATCATCACATTTTGTGCATTCACTTGGAGAACTAAATACGTCATGCTAGTTATTGATGTTAAATAATCAAGTCTGGTAGGGGAAAGTGCCTAACCTATTGTGCCTTGCAGAAAGATGAGGCATGAAGTCCCCAGATTCGGCGTGGTCACCAACATCCACCCAAGATTGTTAAGTTAGTAGGAAGATTTGCATTCTAGTGACAAAACCCTCGTCAGCAAATATCAGGGTAATCTACCATCCCTCTTGGGGATCCAGCCTAACAGTAGGATAGTAGAAGTTGCTACCTAATTTTGGGATTGTGAAAGGGCTGTGTTCCGCTTTGGGGACATTGAAATGACACCTTTGCTAGAGGAGATAGAAGGACTGGCCGATCTAGTATGGGGAACCCCGGGTTTGCTAATGCCTGAGAATCGCACAAGCAAGGGTTTCCTAAAAATGATGGTTTGAAGAAGAATGCGAATTGGTATTCCTAACGGAATCGTACTTCCCTTTTGACTACTTGAATGAAAGGTACGGTCACAGCAAATCATACCATACCTACCATGAAGAGATTGCCATCACGTCCTTGGGACATATCCATCGTAGGGTATTTGTCTTCATGTTTTTCTTCCTGGATTTTATCGTGTTTCCAATGAAGAAACGGAGAATCCATACTAGGCTGGCTATGGTAACCAAGACCCTAGTGTAGGGGATTGGTGGGCAGACATTCAGCATTGTGTCCATAATCATTGCATACATATACCGAGCCTTAGAGATGTGTTAACGAGGAGCAAAACACTTTGAAGGCTGCAATCTACTACTTCAACTTTGGCTCATGGAACATCTCCAAAAGGGCGAATACCGACAAGAAATTCAGCGAAGGGTCTGGGATGACTACATCTCTTTCCATCACCCACAGCGAATGAATTATATCGGAGACATGTTAGCTCAGCCTGAGAATGCCAAGGAATGGGTTGAGCTCTTTGATAATCTGACTGAAGAACAAGTTCAACGGATGTTCGAGTGGTTTCCGACAGAAGAGTTCATCACCCGATCCAGAGATGCACCTTTCCTGATACTGATTGGTCTAAGAGGAACATACCCTTATGTCCCTCTTCGAGTTATGAAACAAGCAGGAAGGAAGCAAGTCATACCCAGGTTTGATAAGATAAGCCATTTTCGAGCTGACTTCCAAAATGATGATAGTCCCTACAAGTGCCAAGCCCAACACATGTGGCACTACAAGATCATAATGAGAAAGACACCATCGAGCCGGACAGATATCATGCTGGTTATACACCTTTCTATTCAGGTTGGTTAAAAGACAATTGGGATGGTCTGGGCTAGCCAGGGTTCATTTGAGGTCACAGAATTATAGATGAAAAGGCCGAGGCGCAAGTCAAGTACAACCAGCTGCGCAAACAGATCCGTGAATACGAGAGCGAACACCACAAGATACAAGAGTCCAACCAGAAGCTGATTGAGGAATGTAAAGACATGGCTATAAGTGGCAACAAAAGGCTAGGATACTTGGAGCAAGGCATATAGAATTGGAGAAAAAAAATTCAAAACGTTTGAAGACTGTCAAAAGGCTAAAGGGACCGAAGGTGGACATCTAGCCAGAGCATACCTGTTGCTGGGACATCTAGCCACCCACTCCTTCTCTTAGTCCTGTTAAAAGCAAGAACAAAGGCAAGATGGAAGATTTGAACAACATCAGGAAGGAGAACATAGCCAAATGGGTAAAGGCCACTGATGGCCATGGTATTCGGGTTCTTAATGAGAATGTGTCACAACTTGAATAGAAACTGTTGAAGTTTCAGGAAGAGCTCGATCAAGTTCAGAATCTGGTAAACCTGTTATTTTCCCTCAAGACCCCAGATACCAACTTCCCCAATGTTCAAAACCCCACACCTCCTCAAAATATCCTAAAACAACAGAATCATCCCGCTGCTCCACTAAAGAACTGGTGTAATATCTGTCATATGCCAAACAACACTCCACTACTCATCCCAAAACCTCATAACTCCGCAAATGACCATTTCCACGCCTATACATCAGGCCACCATAATAATCCTATCTACATGGAGACCATGCCAAACTCCACCCAACCTATATCTTGCACATCTGAGTCCGATGAAAAGGATTTGCTTATCAAGAACTTGGCCGAGGAACTTAAGAAACTAACCATCCGGATTCAAGGTGTTGAGGGAAGCAAAGGAATCGAGGGGATGAACTATGAGGATCTCTGCATACATCCTGATGTCGAACTGACTGAGGGGTGCAAAACTCGTAAGTTCGAACTGTTTGATGGTATGGGTGATCCAAGGGTCCATTTAAGGACATATGGCGACAAGCTGGTTGGAGTAAGGAATGATGAAAGGATCCACATAAAGCTATTCATGAGGAGTTTGAAAGGAGATGCATTATCTTGGTAGATCATCCAAGATCCCAAGAAGTGGTCAAGCTGGGTAGGCATGGCATCTGACTTTATGGACAAGTTCAAGTTTAATACAGAAAATGCACCAGACGTGTTCTATATCCAGAATTTAAAGAAAAAACCCGTAGAGATGTTTCACGAGTATGCTACTCGCTGGAGGTCCAAAGTTTCTACGGTCAGACTCACCTTAGAAGAAGAACAAATGAACAAGTTCTTTGTCGGGGCTCAGGACCCACAGTACTATGAACGGCTGATGATGATTGAGAACCACAAGTTCTCCGACATTATCAAATTAGGTGAAAGAATTGAAGAAGGTATTAAAAGTGGTATGGTTACAAATTTCGAAGCCTTGTAAGATATGAATAAGGCTTTACAGTCCAGTGGTATGTCCACGAAAAGGGACGTAGAGGCAGTGATGGTTGCACAAAGGACCATGTCTCCCCTCAAATACCAAGCTTACCCAACACCTCCACTCACATACCAGCCAACCCTAAGTTACCAAGCACCCTCACACCAGGCTCTGCCACCAACTTATCAGTCATCTTCACCTCCTACATATCAACCTACTTCACCTAGATACTCCAAGCCCACTTATGTCTACCAAACCTATAATTCTCAACCATCACATTATCAATCACCCATTACACACCAAAATTTCCCTAGACCCCGACCTAATTTTGATCGCAGACCTCCAAAATAATATACAGCCCTCGCTGAACCCATTGACCAGCTGTATCAGAGGCTCAAAGCTGCTGGTTATGTCAACCCCATCCCTGCTACAACCCCTGAGAATCCTTGTTAGTGGCTTAACCCAAACAAGTCATGTGCATACCACTCCGGCATGAAAGGGCACACCATTGATAAATGCCGCACCTTGAAAGACAAGATACAGTCTTTGATTGATAACAAGATCATTGTAGAAAAGGAAGCCACTCCAAATGTCCGCAACAACCCTCTGCCAGACCATAAGGGTGGAGGTATCACATGATTGAAGTGGAAGATGATTGGGATCCTGAGGCATCAATCTGGCTGATCGCAGAAGGTGATAACCCAAAGAAACCAACAATTACTCTTAATACGATCATAGTTCAGATCCAACCGTCTGAGGACGCCGACTTAAAAATGTCTATACCTCCCGAATTTGAAACAGCACCATCCGTAAAAGCACTGGCACCAATTAAGGCTAAATTCATATCTCCGGCTAATCCACCTGCACCATTTGAGGTTCCAATATTGCCACCCAAAGCGCATATTCCGTTTGAAGTGAGGATAGATGCGCTGATCCCAATGGCGATGTTAGCCATGCCACCCTTCTATACACATGTTGTACTCTGGGATTATACACTCGAGGCGAGAAGGAAGGGCAAGGTCAGGATTGAAGAAACTGTCATAGCATAGGGTATGACAAGAACTGGTAAAGTCTATACCGCCGAACATCTGGATGAATCAAGCAAGTAGGCCTCCAATAGGCCACCCCTCATTGAGATAGGTCCAGAAGACCTTTGGAGGAAAATACAGGCTAAGGAATATTTGGTCATCCACCAGTTGAACAAGACGCCAGCATAAATATCTATCCTCTCTTTGCTACAAAATTCCACGACACAAGAATGCTCTGTTAAAGTGCTGAGTGAAGCATACGTACCAAGTAACATCACTGGCGGGGAGATGGCTAATATGGTAGGACAAGTACTGGAAAGCCACAAGATTACCTTTTATGAGGACGAGCTATCACCTGAAAGGCTGGGGCACAACAAAGCACTCCACATAATCGTGCAATGCGAAGATTATTTCTTCACAAGAATCCTGATCGATAGAGGTTCCAGTCATAACATATGTCTGTTGGTAACACTTAAGAAGTTGGGTAAAGGGATACATGAGATAAAGGATGGATCAATCAATGTGAAATCTTTCAATGGTTCTTAGAGGTCTACCATTGGTGAGATTAGTCTGTGCCTGCAGATGGGACCGACTTGGTTTGAGGTCGATTTCCAGGTGATAGATGTACCAGTTGCTGGGACGGCCATGAATTCATGTTGCTGGGGTCGTAGAATCAATGCTGAATCATGCAGTAAAGTTCGAATAGAATTACCAGGAAGCGATCATTCACAGCGATGCTAGTAACCCTATATATAGTCGCTGGACCATTCCCTCAATCGGGGGAAGAACGAAGCTGGGTGGAGAAACTTATCACCACATTGAACGGGTCAATGTTGTCAACAAAGAAAAATGGTGGGATAACAAAATCGAGAGTATACTGAGTTGGAGTGGGTACAAACCTGGCAAAGGCTCAGCAAGAATCTCTAAGGGATCTCTAAACCCATAAAACACAAGAAACATGGCACTACCTTCGGTTTGGGATATGAATACACCTGGGAAGAATTCAATAGTTGGTCGCCACCATGGCGTGGTCCTTACTTCCCATTAGAGAAGCCAGTACAGCATCTGGAGTAGACTTTCCAATAGGCCGACATTATTTATGGGTCAGATGAAGAAGAAGCACTTGCAGCAGTGAAGAACTTGTTTCTAGAGGATAGTGATATGGACTGTTGTGTTATTCTCGAGGAGAAGGGGGAGGAAGGCCCTTCCATACAGGCTATGAGCTAAGGGGAACATCTCCAGAATTAGACCATCAGGACAACTGGAGCCCAACGAGCCTCGGCGTAGCAAGGCTAAAACAAGGACTATTCATTATTTTATTTACTAAATGATTTTCTTTTCGCACCTTTCAATTTCCGCAATAAGATCTTCAATGTTCAAAATAGTTATTCAATTTATCAAAAGCATTTCTGACTTTTCTTATAAATCAACATTTATTGATATCGTTTTCTCTCCTTAATTTACCAATACAACATTACTATTACTTATCTTGATGAACCAATGACTGTGACATACAATGAGACAACACAGCAAACGGGCATTGACTCAGAGGAAGATGACATACCAGAAGAGATTTTTAAAGAAGTTGAGAACTTAGAGAACAGACATAAATCCAACCTGGACGAGACCGAAATTGTCAACCTGGGAGATGCAGAAAACGTTAACGAAACACATATCAATATTCAACTATCGCCATCGGAGAAGAAAGAATAAACAGAATTTCTAAAGGAGTATGAGGACATATTCACCTTGTCGTATGATGACATGACTGGTCTGAGTACGTCTATTGTGGCCCACAAACTACCAATCGATCCAATATGTCCACCGGTAAAGCAAAAGCTCAGAAAGTTCAAGCCTGATATGAGCTTGAAAATCAAAGAAAAAGTCACCAAGTAGATCAAAGCTAAGGTTCTTAGGGTGATTGAGTACACGACATGGTTAGCCAACATTGTGCCAGTACCAAACAAGGACGGGAAAGTCAGAGTTGATGTCGACTACTGGGATCTCAACCGAGCCAGTCCGAAAGATGACTTCCCTCTGCAAAATATACTCATCATGATTGATAGATGTGCCAAGCATGAGCTACAATCATTTGTAAATTGCTTCGCTAGTAATCATCAGATCTGGATGGATAAGGAAGATGCTGAGAAAATGACTTTCATTACACCGTGGGGAGTATATTGTTACAAGATGATGCCATTCGGCCTGAAGAATGCAGGGGCCACCTACATGAGGGCCATGAATACTATCTTCCATGATATGATACACAAGGAAATAGAGATATATGTGGATGATGTTATTGTCAAATCCAAGAAGGCCACTGACCACATGGAAGATCTGAGGAAGTTTTTCAATTGATTGTAGAGATACAACCTGAAACTAAACCCCGCAAAGTGTGCATTTTGGGTTCCTTCTGGGAAGTTTCTTGGGTTTATTGTGAGTCACCGAGGAATAGAACTGGATCCATCAAAAGTCAAAGCCATTCAAGAACTACCACCGCCAAAGAGCAACAAGGATGTCATGAGTTTCTTGGGAAGGCTTAACTACATCAATCAATTAATAGCACAATCTATAGTTATCTGTGAGCTAATCTTTAAGATGTTAAAAAAGGACGCCGCCACCAAATGGACTGATGACTGCCAAAAGGCCTTCGACAAAATAAAGGAGTACATGTCAACACCATCAGACTTAGTCCCGCCCGAGTCGGGTAGACCCTTATTACTCTACCTCGTTGTGTTAGATGGAGGTTTTGGCTGCGTTCTGGGATAGCATGATCGAAAAGGGAGAAAGGAGCAAGCCATTTATTATCTCTGTAAGAAGTACACCCTGTATGAGTCTCGATATTCTCTATTCGAACATACCTATTATGCTTTGACTTGGGTAGCTCAGAAGTTGAGACATTACTTCTTTGTCTATACTACATATCTCATATAGATAATGGATCCCTTGAAGTACATCTTTTAGGAGCCTATGCCCACCATCAAGCCAGCCAAGTGGCAGATCCTATTGAGTGAATTCGACATTTTTTACATGACTTAGAAAGTGGTCAAGGGACAGGCACTGTCAGACAACCTCGCTGAAAACCCTGTGGATGGAGGATATGAACCCCTGAAAATGTATTTTTGTAATAAAAAGGTATCATTCATAGGAGAAGACGTTGCAGAACCCTATGATGGTTGGAAAATGTTCTTCGATGGAGTAGCAAGTTTCAAATGAGTTGGCATAGGAGCAGTCTTGATATTAGAAATCGGACAGCATTATCCAATGTCTTCCAAACTCAGGTTTCCTTGCATTAATAATATGGCCGAGTATAAAGCTTGCATCAAGGGCTCAAAATGGCCATTGACATGAACGTGTAAGAGCTGCTAGTGATTGGTGATTCAAATTTACTTATACATCAGGTATGAGAAGAATGAGCAACCAAGAACTCCAAGATACTCCCGTATTTGCATCACGTATAGAATTGAGAAAGAGGTTCACAAAGACGGAATTCCATTGTTAAAACCCATATTCACGTATGTTAGCTCATGACATAAGGTAGTTAACATAAATCAATGAAATTATTTACTTTAAGATGATAAGAAAATAATCCTATTGGTGTTAAATGATACAAAGGTGTATAAGGGTGGTTGACAAGTTTTAGAAGTTAAACGAATCAAGGATGTTGTCAGCTGTATTTTTGGGTAAACCTAGAGGTTCTTAATACACTCAAGAGGTAGTGTTTTAAGGTATTTGAATCATATAGTATCCGTATCATAAGTCTTGAAGTCAAACAAGTTATGAGACAAAAGTCGACTAAAGTTGTCGCAACTTAGGTTCATGGTTTTACTTAAACTTTAGGTCAAATCTCATTAACCGTTTCACCCAATCTACTCGTAATTAAGGGGTGATCTACCCACCGAATTGAATATCTATGAGTCTAGTTTCTAACACATTAAACCGTTTGTCCATACGATCTCATAGTAGAGAGATATTCGCGTTTTCGCGAGACCGCGCCAAGCACCTCTCTATGGGACCCACTAAGGCGTTTTAAGACATTTGGATATATATAGGACATCTCCAACCCGTTTTAAGTCATTTATTTTCACTATTTTCAGACCTTAGAACCCTAGGAACACTCTCTCAAGTTTCTCTCAAGATTCAAGACCCAAACAAATGGGCAAACAACACAAATCAAGTGTCGGGAATCCCGTTGCGCTAGTAAGTCTCATGTTCTTCTTGTTGTTGCTCATTTTTGTGTTTGTTACAGCTCGTGTGGGAGGTTGTTTTAAAGGGTTTATGTTCTGTAAATACTCCCTCATATTCTTAATATCAACCCTAGGTGATTTCAAGCCTCCTAAAGTGATTCTAGTGCCGAAAAACACTAATTGATCGCAAGTTTCGCTTTCTTGTTGTTGTGGCAGCATTGGAGGGATATTTCATCGAAATTTAAGGTCAAATTGGAGTTTTTCTTTCTGTATAAAGGCAAGGAACCTCTTACTCTATATGTATTTAAGATTATCCAAGTTGTGGCTAAGCCATTGAAGCTAGAACTTCTCAAATATATATCGAAAGGCTTGGTAGTAACGCTATCGGTTGGTGGACTATTTTGGGAGACTCAATATGGTTATTATTAATGTTGTTTGGGCTGTTTGGTGATTGTTCTGAATGGTGTGAAGTCATATATATAGGGGAGGTGCTGTCCGTTTTATCGTAAAATAGGTTGTGGTCGATACATAATGGTTATGACGCTTAAATGATAACGATAGTATCGTTTCTCTTATTGTAGACTAAGGAGTGTGAAAATTGCATAGCTTGAGATTTGGGAAATATATACAAGGTATGTGAGGCTATACCTTTCATTCTTTTGCACGACTCCGATTATACATAATGTAATGAACGAGCTTCCAAAGATACTCTT